>BQNB010141855.1:0-17211 GCA_026074375.1 Tanacetum coccineum | reverse complement strand
TGCAAATATAAATATAGAGCGATAAATGCAAGTATAAATGTAAAGAGATAAGTAAAAGGAAATGCAAACCGAACACGATGATTTATAGTGGTTCGGTCATGAAGCACCTCTTCGCCCTACTCCACTCCCCGAGCACCAAACTCGAGAGTTATCTTCACTAGTCAACAAGCTCCCTTTAGGCGGAGAAAACCGTACACAACGTTGCTTGTCGAGTTCTAATCTTAGCTAGAACCAATCTATCACGACTTCACAACACAACTTCACAACTACACAACTTCTTCACTTCACAACTTCACTTCACAACTTCCCTACACTTCACAACTTCACTACACTTCACATCTTCCCTACACTTCACAACTTTACATCACCAAGACACTACCAAGATCATCATGATCTAACATACCTTCTTATGATCACCATGATCTAACTATTACACAAGTTTAGAATACATGGACTCGATCTATACATTGTGAATGTAAGACATGTCACGAATGCACTAACTAAACTACATAACTTCGCATCTTGATGATAGCGAGAGTTCTTCTCTTGCACTTGAATGGATGGATGATTGGATCACATTTAAACAAACTTATTACAAGTTAAGTGATCAAAGAAAAAGGTTTGAAAGAAGAGTTTAGATCTGAGAAAAACTATGTGCAAAGAGGTGAAAAAATCTGTGGAAACAGTCCACTATTTATAGGGAAAAATATTAATTTTTTATTTGGGTGGTCCCCTTAATTATACAAGGGCGGTCCCCTTAATTATGGCCGGTCCTCTTAATTAATTAAGGGGGCCGCCCATTTTTCAGACGCTCCTTTTTTTGTCTTTTTGTGGGGAATGTTTTTCTGGAACTTTCTAGCCGTTTTTGGGTAGAAAATTTAAATTCAAAATGTTTATTTTGAATAAAACATTTTTTATAAATACAAAAATATTTTGTATATGTTTTTTTTAAATGTTTGTCCCATTTTATAAAAAAATGTAAGGTTTAGAAAAATAAAAAATTTCTTTGATCATTCAACAAATTAAAGTTTGTTTGTTCATACCTTTAGTGATTTACGTCGGGTGCGAACTTAAATTTGTTGTTGAAGAAAACATGAGACGTCGAAAGATGTTGACGTATGAATTGATGATTTGTGATTACGAGTAACTTAAGCACTTTACGTTATGTGTTATAAGTTACATGTTTGTCATCACCAAAACATGAAGAGAATGTATAGATTAAATATCGTAATGTAATCTTTCTACCAACATGTGTGTGTGTAGGAAATTATGAGATCCTAATATGAGTGTTAAACTGTATAAAAGCACAAAAGCGTTGATCCAAGGTAGTGCTTTTACTAATACCACAAAATATATATGTTAAATTATGTATTTGCATTCGCATATTTTGATACGCACACAATATTGTTATTTTACTTCATGTATTCTTAACTTTTAGTACAAATTATATATATGTGTGTTAGTGTAGGAATTGTTTATAAGAAGTAATTCATTACGAGTAGAGATAGCCTTCATACACATTTGGTACAAGTTTTAGAAACCTTTCATATGTTCAAAAAAGTATCTCGTAACATTAATGATGAAAGTTATTGGTAACAAATGATCACAATGTTTATATGATGTTTTTAGAACGTAACTCTTTGGCGTCAGTTGTTTAGTTGAGATCTCGGTGCACCCAATTGTTCACCTATAATATTAGTACTATTCATGATTATGTGATTTTATGTTGGTTTAATGGTTTGGTTTTCCTTATGCATGGTATTTATATATTTTGTTTCTGAGTGATGGCCAACATATGAAAAGCACATAATGAAGAAACGACATTGTGTTTGAGCACCTCAATCGACAGATATCACTGTGGTGCAGTGATGGCTTGTAAATATACCATAATATGTAACATATAAGACATACATATAATGATGTATTAAATTGTTCTTCAACTTTCATAATAGTAGCTATGTATTTTTTTGTTTTATTTATATATTGAATAATTGATGAATGAGTTTACCTATTGTTTTTATATGAATGGATACATTTCTATTTTGGTATGCGTGTGTTGGATTCTTTATCATTGTAATTTTGAACAAAAACGAGAAAATATTGACCCATTAAATATGATTCAGACATAATTACATTAATGGGTAATATTACCTTTGAACACACTATTACTCATCAAATATGTCGTAGGAAAAATCACCCAAAAATTACCCATGGATACATTTGTGGGTATTTTCATGTTGATTTATAGAATCCCACAAAAACTATACCCGCGAACTTAGAGGGTAGGGTATGGTGGCTTAAGCCACAAAACAAAACGGGCCCCACAGGCTGCCACATCAGCTTTTCACCCCCACTCAAAAATACCCCTTCACTCATAACACACCATCACCTGTTCACTTGGGTCCCACCACTCACACACAAACACATACATTCTAAAATATAATAATAATAAAAAAGTTTTTTTTTTACTTTATCTCGCCACTGTAGTGGCGAGTTACCAAAAATATTAGAAGTGGCAAGGGGGTATGGTGTGGTGAAGAGCAAGTAAAAAGGAGAGAGGTAGGAAGTGGCGAGCCTAAATGCCACCATACCCTACCCTCATAGCACGATCACTCATAAAAAATTTCATGGTTATATTTACCCGCATATTGAAAATCTCATGGGTAAGAAATTAGCCTTGAAGCTTTTACCCATTTTCTTTTTTTGTGGGTGATTCATGGGTAACACCCAACCCACGAAATTTGTTCTTTTAGCCATAAATTTAAAGTGTGGGAAATCGATAGAATTCTTGTAGTGTCTGTAGTCGACTTTGTTGTTGCTATGTTTATTATCGTGGTTTGTTAAGTTGCTACCTTATCATTGGTATTGGTTTTTGTCGACCTTAATTTTCAATAGTCGATTATTTTTTGTATTGGTTAGTTATCATTAGTATTGGTTAAGTTGACTCCTTTTTGGCTACTGCTTACTATTTGATTTCTTTATATCACATACAATATATGTGCCTTAAACCCTAAATCTACTTTTTTTTCAAACCCTGTGCAAAATTATACTCGACAAAATCATCCTATGGCGCTTCATAAAACTCCTACGGGTCCAAGCCCGACTTATACAGGCCTACCTGTTTTTCATATCCCATAGCAGACCCAAACTCCTTGTTATCCACCTGGTTTTAATTGTTCACCGCAAGCCCAATCCATTGTTTACACGCCGGCCCAATATGCTCAACATGTGTATGACCCGACCCATGTTTATTATCAACCCAATTACCCGGGTCAGTCCACGAGTCAGTTGGCTCTACCGGGTCAGTCAGGTCAAACGGGACAGCTTACGGGACATGAGACTATTTTTCCCAATGTTTTTCATGCTATGACACTTAAGGATCCCTCTCCTGGTAACTAGAACATGAACACAGGCGCGAGTTCTCACCTTAATGATCTTATTCATAGTCTTAGTGAGGTTCTTAATATGTGCATTTATCTATCTGTTTCGGTTGGTGATGGTTATTCCATACCCGTTACCAACTCTGACCATAGTATTTTACCTACACCTCATCGACCCATTCATTTAAATAACGTTCTTATTACTCCTAATATTGTCAAGAATTTAATTTATGTTCGTCAGTATGTTCATGATAATAATTGTACTATTGAATTTGATGCGTTTGGTTTTTCAATTAAGGATTTTATGACTGATGAGGTGTCATTTTATACACAATTTCGAGGTCATTTAACCCCTTAAATCATGCAAATATGCCCATATTACGTGCTTAATCATTTGTTTTCAGGTTTTTAGCACTTAGATGGCTTTTGGAGGAAATACATGTGACTTGTGCTCATTTGGAGAAGAAACAGACAAGATTACGGACCTACACCAAATCCCTTGGATTTATGCATACAGTGCGTGGAGACGGCATCGCAGGCATAAAGCGACATCGTCGTGATCTATCTAGTAACAGCGTCAGGAATTTCGCGACGGCGTCAAGACGTGGCTGACTTAAAGAGGATCTATAATCATCTGCGTGACGATGGCGTTAGGATTTCTAAGCGACGTCGTCGCGTCGATATCTCTATACATAAGTGTGTAACTCTGTATAAACCTATAGAGACGAACCCTAGTCATTCTAGCAGCTTTGTAGGTCGTTTTTAGGGCCTCAAAACCCTATTATACTACCTTGAATCCATGTTTTAATCAAGTAAGGTTATTTATCATTAATCATTTAATATGTCTATGTGTTGTTTGATTGATTTATCTTCTTGCTTTCTTTATAACATGCGAGGCTAAACCCTCCTTTGTATTTATCTATGATTGCATGAAACTTAGGTTGTAGATCCTTTTGATGTTGCTTCTTGTTGATGAATGTGCACATTAGGCTTTAGAAAACCAGCTTTTGTCTGTATCGCTGTTGACATGTCTAGGGAAACGCGAGTGTGTAGAAAGGATACCATTAGTAACAGTCTTCATACTACATTACCCATTATATGGTTGATCCCTCTTAAGATATTTCACATGCATTTAATTTACTCTTAGGGGCCTTGTAATAGTCTTCATACTACCTTACTTGTGTGTTGCTCTAAATGGAATTAAATAGGACGGCGGGTTCGTGAATCCGTTCATGGATAGGAAAATACTTACACAGATCATCACAAGTGTGACAAAGCAACAAATCTAGGAGAAGCAATCTAAGGAGTAATGCATGATTAGGTAAATACATTTATTTATCATAAAGTTATCACCAGTAGATTAGATTATAATTAGTTTAGTTATTAGTTAATCAAACCAACCCTAAATTTACCTGCTTTCATAAAATATAAAAACACAAAAAGAATCTTCTCTCAACCCCTAGAATTATATTAGACCATGATCAAGCCTTCCCAACCTATTCCCCTAGAGAACGATAACAACCTCCGAGTCTTGCTTGTACTACACTGCAACGATTAGGTACACTGCGTAGGGAGTTGTAAAACTTCTTGCTGAAGTCCTTTACGACCCTTACATCAAGTTTTTGGCGTCGCTGCCGGGAATAATTAGGTTTCGATCATAGTTTAACTTAGTTCTACTTACTTGAATCCTTTCAAGTGAGAATTTAATTTCCGTAAATTAGCGTTCTAGTAGTCTATCTTTTCTTTGTGTATTTGTTTCGTAATCCATTCTCGTCAACCACCATGGGAGACGCGAATCCTATCCATACTCTTGGAGATTACTCCAAACCTAGCCGTAAAGGCTACAGGAACACCATTGAGCTCCCCGTAGGAAAAAATGTGGTACCTCTTCGATTCGACACCATCCGGTTGGTGCAAAATGGATGCTCATTCCACGGACTTCGGTCCGAGGATCCAAACGAACACCTCAAGGATTTCTTAAAACTTATGGACTCATTTGACCTTGACGGTGAAAACAGGGAAAGAACATGCCTGCGTTTATTTCAATTTTCCCTTCGCGATCAAGCTAGCAATTGGCTTGAACGTCTTCCAGCAAGATCCATCACCACATGGGAGGATCTTACTACTCGTTTCCTTGCTTAATTCTTTCCACCGAGAAGGACCGCAAAACTCTGCAATGATATCCTAAT
The DNA here is from genome assembly GCA_026074375.1 of Tanacetum coccineum. NCBI lineage: Eukaryota > Viridiplantae > Streptophyta > Magnoliopsida > Asterales > Asteraceae > Tanacetum > Tanacetum coccineum. The sequence continues at coordinate 11,642 of BQNB010141855.1, read as the reverse complement.
GTTCCAACAACATCAAAGAGAATCTCTCTCAAAAGTATGGACTCGTTTCAAGGACTTACTCCAAAAAGTCCCTCATCATGGCATTGATCTTTGGCTATAAGTCTAAATCTTTTACGACCATGTCACTCCCATCATAAGACGAACCATTGACTAATCGGCTAGTGGCAAGCTTTGTGCTAAAAACGCCAAAGAATCCTGGACATTATTAGAGGACCTCGCCCGCAATCTCTCTGCCTCAAGATGTCCCGAGTACATCCGACCGCCGCCTCATCGAGCTCAAAAATCAAGTCTAACGCTTAATGGAAGCTCATCTTGCTCCGATGCAACTTACTCAAGTGAACAAAATCACTTCTTCATGTGAGATCTGTAGTGGTCCCCACGACACTCAGTATTGCATGGAAAATCCCGAACAAGCCTTTATTGATTATGCATCCTCGCGAACCGACGGGACGGGAAGTAGGCAGTTCACTATGAACCAAGGACCAAGAAACTTTAACGAAGCCGCCAATACTTGGAAGGGAAAAGCAACCCTAAAGGTCAAAATACAGGCACAACGAGCTGATTCCATAAAAATAGAAAAGATCACTAGACTTCCTACTCACACCCCTAGCGTAACCCCTGAAACACTCAAGCCTACCATGATGCATAGGGTCTTGATGATTTCTATGATTAGCCCCACTGTCTATAGAACCCCTCAACGAAACCTAAATGAACAATCACATTTGAGAAAGATAAGGAGAAGATCATGTTTAAGATGCCCCACAAGATGGAAATGTTCAAACACATAGATTTTACGGACATAAGAACCGATCGCATACCTCTTTTTGCCATAGAAAGTGACGATGACAGCAGCAGAAAAACTCACTACTCTGATAGCTTAGGTTTGGGACCCGAATACAAACATGATGAAATGTGTGCAGAGCCATTCAGAGCTTGATAGCCATGAAGGCTAAAAGAAACAAAGGAGAAGTCACATAAGGCGTGTGACTTCGAGTCTAGCTACAAGACTCATAAATAAAGAAAAGCGCTTCTTGGGAGGCAATCTAATGTTTATTTTTCTCGCATATTAGGAGTGTCGTGTGTTTGAATTCTTTTCATTTATTCTTTAATGTTTGAATTCATCCTCTTTGTAATCATGCTTTGGTTTGTTTATAACTTCGTCTTATTTACAATTAAAGGTATTTTGCAACAAAATAAGTGTAGGGGAATATATCCGGTTTAAAAGAACCAAATTCAAACATAATAAATAAATTGTTTAGATTAATTCGCGTCAGTTTCGAGTCATATGATTGTAATGATTAATTCCAGGTTTTTATGCAGTGCTTTCTTCAGATTTAACTAATAAAATTACGTGCAAAAAATTTCTCATTAAAACGAAGATGAATTTTTCACAATGCCTGGAGTCGTCTAAAAAATAAAATGCGCAATATTTAAAATTTGTAATTTAGTTGTAAACCTGCATAAACCTATGATTATATCATCGCTTTCATCCTATCTGTACTGCTTTCGTAGAGTCAAAACCCTAAACTCTCATTGTATTTATATCTATCCCGCTGATTTTATGCTTGGTGTAGTTGTCTTTGTCTTTGATTATAGGTTATATTTGACGAGAAGAAGCTTAGGAGTTCTTAGGAAGTTTCATTAGACGACTCTTAGAGGACGATGTAACCAATTATCGCATGTTTCTTCTCCATTATTGAGCAAACTAAGGGAGTGCTAATTTCTTTTACTTGTTTTCTTTTCTCTTTATTCGTGTTTACGGGTACTTCTATAGAACACTAGGGACAATGTTCAACTTAAGTGTATGGGGAAAATAAGCCTTAGAAACTAGTCCTTCATTTTCCATTTGCTTGTTCCTTAAAATGATAGGTAATATATCGAAACATAGCATAAAAAGGTAATTTTGACCAAAATTTAATTTTTTTTATGGTACATACTAATGAAAACTGAGTATTAATAGCGTCTCATGGATAGAAATGTGTATGACTAGCACAAAAACCCTCAAAATTCCACCCCAAAAATGTGAGGCTCGCCTTTAGATCTTTAGGAATTCAGGTTTCCATTATTGATACCCAAGATAATTTATACCTTTAGCTTGTTCGAGTTAAGATTCGAATGCAGTCATATGTGTCTATTCCGTCGTTACGGATGTGTACGTATGGTCTTTGTCGCCTTTTCTGGAGCATTGGTATCGGTAATAAAATATATGAGTGTACCGATAGTATATTAAATTTTAGAACTTGTTTTTGTGATGCATCCCGAGACCACATAGCAAGTATTAGGATTTACTAGATAAGAGGCACTAGGATTAACCTATGTTTTAAACCTGTAACTGTTATTATAGTCACATCAACTATATAACTATCCCACACCCTTTTCATGCACTCATTTTTAGTTCAGGATACCCCTAGTACAACCCTCCGAGCCTATCCTTTTTTACGGTTCTTGTAATTTTCTGGTTAAGCCGAACTATTAATGAAGAACATTGTTAACCCTTAAACCAATCGTTACACCCAAATCGCATTAGCCTACCTTGTATGTACTCGCTTTTAGTACATTATTGTTTTAACCCAAGTTAATTATTGGGTACACGTTTCTAAGTCCTTATCCTTGTAAATACTATTTTGAGACGATTGGGATTCATGGTTGTATTCATCTTATGAAGAATTGGGGAAGAAGTAATTTATTACCCCCAATAGAGCTCAATAAGCTCCATGTTATGTTAATCCATCTCAAATCGGGTCATTAGTTAGATTGTAAATAATCGAGTATGTAAAAGTTCAAGTGTAGGGGTGTATCTATAAACCCTCGTGATGTATTATATGTTTAAGCAATGGCAAAGCAAAAGTGTACGAAAATATATATATAAAAAAATGTATATAAAAAAAGAGTAAAAAATGTACGGGCTGTCATTTGCTTATGTTTATGTTTATCATAGAGTCAAGAAAAGAAAAAGAAAGAGATTGATGTAGAGTTGTGTAGAGTTTGTATATCTTCGTCCGAGTCTTGGCTTAGCAACCAAACCAGCGTGTATTCGTATAAATAATTAGCTAACCCTTCCACTCCAAATTCACCCAAAGTCACCACCCAAATATATCCCATCCGTTTCCGTTTCCGTTAATGTTATCTTACACCTACACCCCACAACCCTTTAAAAGACCTCTTTGACAGTAATGAATAATACTTGCGCCTAGCGGTGGAGGTTTGATCCTTTACCAAGCCTATGGTAATTTATATGCTATGACAGGTAATGAGTGTTGATTTTCTGTTTCCCCATTATGTTATAATTTATTATACAACCGAGAGAAAGAGAGAATCCCAAACACTTATGTGAGGTGCTAGTATATACTTTCCGTGCTTTTAATTACGAGGTCTAGAAGGTTGTGTTGTAAAATACTTTTAAAGAGTAGGTTAAATGACCCTAATATTGCTATTGTCTAGGTAGAAAAGCCCATTTGCTTGAGGACAAGCAAATCCTAAGTGTAGGGGTATTTGATGAGGTGTCATTTTATACACTATTTCGGGGTCATTTAACCCCTTAAATCATGCAAATATGCCCAGATTATGTGCTTAATCGTTTGTTTTCAGGTTTTTAGCACTTGGATGGCATTTGGAGGAAATACACATGACTTGGGCTCATTTGGAGAAGAAACGGACAAGATTACGGACCTACACCAAATCTCTTAAAGATTTATGCATACAGTGCGTGGAGACGGCGTCGCAGGCATAAAGCGACGCCGTCGTGATCTATCTAGTGACGGCGTCAGGACGTGGCCGACTTAAAGAGGATCTAGAATCATCTACGTGGCGACGGCGTCAGGACTTCAAAGCGACGCCGTCGCAGCGATTTTCCTATATATATTAAACCGAAATTAGGGTTTTAAGTGTGTAACTTTGTATAATTTTAGGGAGACGAACCCTAGTCGTTTCAACAGCTTTTAAGGTCGTTTTTAGGGCCTCAAAACCCTATTGTAACTACCTTTAATCCATGTTTTAATCAAGTAAGATTATTTATCATTAATCATTTAAGAAGTCTATTTGTTGTGTGATTGATTTATGTTCTTGCTCTATCTTTAACATGCTAGGCTAAACCCTCCTTTGTATTTACTTATGATTGCATAAAACTTAGGTTGTAGATCCTTTTGATGTTGCTTCTTGTTGATGGATGTGCGCGTTAGGCTCTAGAAAACTAGCCATAAGATATTAAATTGGCATAGACGTCTAGGGAAACGCGAGTAGTGTAGAAAGGATGCCATCGGTAACAATATTCATACTACTTTACCCCTAATATGGTTGATCCCTCTTAATTATTTCACATGCATTTAATATACTCTTAGGGGCCTTGTAATAGTCTTCATACTACCTTACTTGTGCATTGCCCTAATGGAATATTAAATAGACGATGGGTTCGTGTAATCCGTTCATGACCTAGGAAATACTTACACAGATCATCATAAGTGTGACAAGGCAACAAATCTAGGAAAAGCAATCTAATGAGTAGTGCATGATTAAGTCAATACATCTTTTTATCATAAAGTTATCACTGGTAGTATAGATTATATTTAGTTTAATTTTTAGTTAATCAAACCAACCTCTCAAACCATTGATTTACCCGCTTTCTATAAAATATAAAAACACAAAAAGAATCTTCTCTTAACCCCTTAGAATTCTGTTAGACCGTGTTTGAGCCTTCCCAACCTATTCCCCTAGAGAACGATAACAACCCCCGAGTCTTGCCTATACTACATTGCAACGATTAGGTACACTGCCTAGGGAAATGTAAACCTTCCTGTGAAGTCTTTACAAGACCCGCACATCAATATGGTAAACACTGCTGGAGAATAAGCGATTAAGCATGCTGGTACTAAAACATGGTATTTACTTTTTGAACCCATCTCTCATTTCTGATCGTACTTACTATGGTTTATTGTTTGGTTTAAGCTTTGGTCTATGAATGAGCTATTAAAGTAGATAAAAGCGATCTGTATATTGGTGGGGTATCGCGATTTCGTGTTTGCAGCCATGGCGGGTCGCTTTTAGGTGATACGTATCTTGGCGGGGCATCATGAGTTTCTGTTTGTAGCCAGTGCGAGTCTCTGTTGTTTTATGTTATGAACGGTATGGTAACTATCACTGGAAGAGAAGAGGCTAAGGGCAAACGGTTTTCACAGTAGGACGTGCCACTCTTTGGTAAAATGTATTAACAGCTTTATGGTATGCAGACTGGTGACAATCTGCGGATTTTGGCTTCCTTTAAAAACCGACAATGATGACTTTTACTATGCAGGAACGGCGGCAATAACTGCTTGCAACCACACTTAATGAACTGAGCCTCTGTGTTACTGCATAAGGGTTTATCACTTTCACGCATGCCGACATTAAGGAGACGTCTCCTAATTAGGCGTGCGTGAGAGTGATAAAACCCTTATCGTATGGGTTGTTGTATCTATCGCGACAGCAATGCACATCTCCAATCGTTGGTGTTTACTTACTTTTCCAGTTGTGGGTAAAAAAATTATGTGTTTGCAGCCATGACGGGTCGCTGGTAAGCTACCCGTATCATTTGGTTATGGGTTGTGGCATCGTACTATGTTGTGGTATTGCGAATTAGTGTTTGCAGCAATGGCGAGTCGCTGTCAGGCAACCCGGATCTTGGTGAGGCATCATGAGTTTGTGTTTACAGCCATGTATTTATGGGTGGTGGTGCCTTAGGCATTGAAAATATTATTGTTATTGTGATTTATAGACGCCCTTTAGTGTTTCGGTTGTTGGAAGTGGAGTAGGGAGTGTTATGGTAAATATCGCCGGAAGAGAAGATCGAAGTGAGAGGGGCTAAAAAAGAAAATACCGTAAATATTGATGGTAGTGGGAGAGTGGCAAAACAGTAAATATCAGGTATGGAAAAAGTCCATTAAGGGCGCTTTTACCAACAACGCTGTTAGGCTACCTGTACCTTGGCGAGGCATCATGAGTTTGTGTTTGCAGCCATTTGGTTATCGTTCGTGGTGCCTTAGGCTTTGAAAATATTGTCATCAGCGTGCTTATTGCATTTTACAAACACCATTTGGTGGTTAGCTTTTGGTGTATACAGTTCATGGAATATCGTGTCTTAGCGTGGCGCTTATACTAACGCACCCATGGCGGTTCACCCGGATTTGTAGCTAAAACAATTCTTTTTAGTAAAATGTATTAATATTGGTGTGTTATACAAAGTGGTAGAATTCGTGTATTTTGGCAGTGTCTTTTTTGACAATTCAGACATGGAGGTTTTCTCGGCTTTATAGCCAATATACCATGTTCATGAACCGTATCTTAGGCCAGCTGGTGTGTTACTCATGCCTTTCATAGACGTACACGTTTATCATTGGTGATGCATCAATTGGTCTCATAGACGTTTCATATGTGGGGTTTTCTTCAAGTGTAAATGTTTCTGTTGTTATAAGTTATAACAGTGCTTGAGCATACAATGCGTGAATGAACGAGAATGATAAGTGAGCAGACTCAAAGGAAAGAAATTCACTAGTACATGGCATGTTGTTTGGTATTTCTACAGAATCGACTGCTTTTGTGACCTCAATATTCTTCTAGAATATTCCATGTTAATATGTGCATTCGATTCTACAGAAACATCCGACTGCAAGTTATGAGGGGAGTTAGACAACTTAAGCCGAGTAATGAAGTCTTCACGTGTTGATTAACTATCGTCTTTCTGTTTTGCTATTTGTAACAGTATTATGCGATTTAATTTTATGATATGATGCTACCCGTGGGTAATTAGTTATCTGACAGGCGAGCTTGGATTCACTGCTTGCTGCTTATTATCTAAGGAGAACATGGTAGGGTTTTGTTGTCATTCGGCATTGTTCTTGGTAAAAAGTATAGCGTGATGGAATGTTTTCGTTTATTCGTCGTCGTGAGTTTAGACTCGCATAGTACCTAACGGCCGAAGTGGGTCAAGTGCTGGGAAAGTAAGGAAAAAAAACACGAGAAGTACCTAGCGCCCGAAGTGGAAAACATGTTACATATTGCTGGAAGTAGGAGAGAGGCCAAAACAGCAAATACCAAACATCAAAAACCACGCACCATCTGCCCTCATGTATAATCACAACATATATGTAAATTGAAAACAGGAAATAAAAAAAAAAAAAAAAAAGTGATAATTCGAATATGTAGCACGTAGCATCAAATGCTTGCAGCCATGCTTATCGAACTAAGCCTTTGTGATTATAAGTGTTGGGTTTATTGTCGTGGTATCGTAATTCAAGTTCAGCCATGACTGATTGCTGTCAGGCTACCCATATATTGGCGAGGCATCATGGATTTGTGTTTGCAGTCATTTGGTCATGGGTTATGTTGCGATTGGCGATGAAGATATTTTTTACCTTCTCTTTCGGCGATATTTACCATATGACTCCCTGCTCCACTTCCCGTGATATTTAACATACTAATCGCTGGCTCGCTTTCACCGATTCTTTTACAGCTCACTGGGTTATTTCCATTGGTCAAAAGTTGTACATGGGGTTTCTATTTCATAGAATCACAGATTTATACCAGCTTGGTAAGCCTCTATTTTATGATTTCGATTACCATTTTAGGTTTGAAAGACCTTCATGTATACCGTTAGTTTTGGTGTATATGTTCAATTGTTGTTGTTTATGGATTTTAATTTATTGTTGCCTATTTGCATATTAAAACCCTTACCATGTAGTCAGATGTTACATTACGATTATACTTGAGTAGCTTGGCGTAGAGCGTACCATAATTTGGCTCGCTACCTGTTTTCGTATGCACCATGACCTTATGTTGGGTTGCTGAACGTCTGTTGAAAACGCAGTTAAGTGACTTCTACTGTACTCTTGGTTCCCCATTTTGAAAACTAGTGATTACTGTCAGAGGGCGCTGATGATTATGAGCGTTCTATTAATTGCCTAGGCTGCTCGGTTAGTATGCAACCGTGATAGAAATGCTGGTAAATACATATTATTATATGGCGATGATAAAAATGAGCAATCTATGACTTGGCATGGCTGCCTGTTTGGTATGCAGTCGTCATAGATCTACACGTTAAGCTCTTAATTGAGCCACACAGTTTCATAGTTTCGTGTTATTGGCCGTCCACATTTTAGTATGTCGAGCATTCCTAGCATCAGTGTTAGAAGCCAACAACGTCAGTTTGTCTATCGAAATTACATTTATTTCGTTGTAGGCTTCTTACTCAGCGCTAGGAATGATTTTGAGAGCAAGCTTAGGGTTTTGGTATTTTCACGTGCGCTCGGACATAGAAAGTGTTCTTTATTTTCGCATGCGTGACAGTCTCAAAATCCTTGGCGGGCATATAGATATGGTGTTGCTTTTGCCACATGATGGACTTATTTTTTGGTGAAAACGACGTTTCATCCTAATAAACACCCTAGCGTCCATGTCAGAGTCAACGACATCCGTTTTTTAGTAAGGAAACTTCATTGATTTGGATCGTTGGCATTATGTGTTGAGCGCTAGGGATGGTTTTTTAAAGTGTGTTGTGGGTTTTTGTTGGGATCTCAGATTTGATGATTACAAAATTACATATGCGTAAATGAAGACGAATGAAACAACAAGGGATTAATATGACACTTTGGTATTCTACATATGGAAGAATTAAAAGCTGAAAGATTTCCATGAAGATAAGCATTGAAAAGTCAAAGAATATCAAAGATAAAGGAATGTTTTAATTAGTTTTAATTTGCTTCCTAAATACAAATTAAGTTAGCTTCCTATGTAAGCTAGGTTTTCTTGTAAACCCTCTATATAAAGGGTATTAGAGGCGTCTGTTTTATACATCCATCATAGTTAGATCTCTCCAATGAGAGTCTAGACACACAAAAGAAAGCGTGTGTATTATTAGTTAGCTTATTAGTTAGTTTATTAGATAGTTAGTGTAGCCTCAAGGATTATGGATCCTTGTTACAGTTTGTAATCATTTATTCTGATCAAATTAATGGAGGCATGAATGTTTAGTAGTAAAACCTTGTTTAACAACATTACTGTTCTTTATAATTTCCGTTGTGCTTATTAATGTTGTTTGTAAAACTAATCCTAGATTGGCTAAACGATCTCCACAGTTTTGCCACTTTCATGCATGCCCAATATGTAGAAAAAAGTCTACATTTCGGCGTGCGTGACAGCCGCAAAATCCTTAGCGTATATTGGAATATCAAGTCGTATAAAAAATGATTGCATTCATGCGAAACAACCTTCAAAACTGTGAGAAAAACGAAGGTGGAATAGGGATTGCTATGGTAAATATCGCCGGAAAGTGGAGTAGGGAGTGGTATGGTAAATATCGTCGGAAGAGAAGATGATAATTTGATGTTTACTGTGCGTGCCTCATCGAGCCCCGTATCTTGGCTTGGCGATCACACCGACTGTGTGATTGCAGCCACAACGGGTGATTGGTACCACTACCCTATTTGTAAATCTGAGCCTTATTTATTATTATCATGGCTATGATTTTCTGGAGCCATTGAAGAATATATTACACAGTAAGTATGCATTCACGTGGCTAAGGGGTTTCTTTTGTACTGAAAAGAGGCTGTGATGATAATATTTGAACGTCCCGTCCCTAAGCGGGTTTGATTAAAATTTGGATAACGTGCATCTTGGCAGGGCGAATTTGCTAAGTTTGCAGCCACGACGGCCGTATCCTCATATGCGATTACTCACTTATCTGAGCCTCAAACCCGAAAACAAAACGAAGTTCCTTCCCTTTCGTTTCAATTCCTTTCGGGTCGGAACCATGTCGAAAAGTCATAACTTTCGAAAGCGCAGTTAGTCTTCTCAAAATCTCGGGAGCGCGCCGGATTTTTAGATTCAAGTGCAAGAATGGCATTGTTTGTTTTACTTCAACTCTTTTTAGACGTCTTATTAATTATCATCTGTCTTTTTAACGTGTTTCTCTTTTTTGTTATTGTGACAGCAACGGCTATGTGTGGATCTACTCAATCAGATTATAGGCATCGCAAAGGGAGGTCATGTTGCAGCCACTTAGCATCACAGGTTGCCCAACAGTTAGTTTAACAAAGTGTGCGCATACATGGTGAGATTGATTCGCCGGTTTCCAATGCAGGCATGAAGCACGTGCTAGATCAGCCATAAGCCATCTGCTATTTCTTGCGGGTTTGATTAAGCAAGCTCAACAATTAGCTGATGACAAATATTCATATAAAAGTTAAGGCTGTGATTTTTCGGGATTGATTTTGAGATGCTTTAGACTTTTTTTATGTTTGTTAAGTTGTCGGGTTTAGATCAACAAAAACCGATACCATTGATAGGGTGCACTATGTCAAAGCAGGATGCGAAGTCAAATAGAACGTCATGGAATCCAATTTGGTGCAGATTGGATTCTGCCATGCCCTCTTCCATTTCCTGTCCTTCTTTGTATACGTGTGTTGTCTCATCGGTCTCAGCTTTTTGTTGATCTGGTGTGGTAAGTTTTATACACGTAAAATATATATAAAATATAACCTTAAGAGTAATTAAGAAAATTACCAAGTTACCCTTGATAAAATTCACTCTTAAAAATATATAGTATAATATAGAATACGTATATTAAACCGGGTAAGTATGATCACCCGGGTCGTTTCCCCAACGACTAGTGAAATTGAAACCACGTTTAGGTTCGGATCCTGATTTGAATGAAGCAAAGATATTTGATTTGGAAGGATATGGAAATAAAAATTAAAACGAACAATTAAACAAACTTGGAAACACAATTAATAAGCAAATGGACTAAAATTAAATCCTAAAAATGTAAACTAAAATTTTCACTAAATAAAAATAAAGTGCAGAAAATTATTAAAAATAAAAGCCCATTTTTTTCTTTTTATAAAAAGTTTAATTAAACTAATTAAAACCTAACCCTAATTGTTAATTAAAACTAAATAAAACTAATTAAGAACTAACTTAGGGACTAATGGTGAAAAGGGAAAAGGACTAACTGAGCTAAAACGCTTAACGGGTAAGGATTAACTAAGAAACAACTAAAACGGAAAAATTACAAGAATGGTCCCTGAGGATCTAACCCGATAGCAACTAAAGTCCTATAATAAGCTCAAGTTTTGAAAGTGCTTATCACTAAAAACTTAAAAGAGCAAAGTTGTAAAGGAAGCTAGGGAGAACAACTTTAACAAAAGCACTATGGTCTGAAACTCAAAGATAAGCTCTTAAAAGGGCTTCTAAATAAGCTGTTACAGAAACTAGGGGTTTGGGCTATGTTTTACTAAACAGCTATAATAAGCTCAAATTAAGCTTAATGTAAAAAAGGAAAAGAGTTCTAGAAAGCTTATGAGATGCTTTATCTATGAATGCAAAGAAATCTAAGCTAAAAGTACTTTTAATCAACTACAATTGAGCATGAACTAAGCAAACTTAGAAAATAAGCAAGATAGCACAAAATCCAAATGAGCTTAAAAGCTTAAAAAGCTAAACTAGACTCTAAAACTTTAAGGACTTATTAAACTACTTATTATCTAACTATTTAAGCTATAAAATCTAGATCCATAAGCTAAATTAACAAGTTTAAATTCTAAAGATTCTAAGTACTGTTTTTGGAGTTTTCAGGTTTTTTATGACTTTTGACAGCTAAATTTAACTAGGAAAATAAG
>BQNB010141854.1:0-17211 GCA_026074375.1 Tanacetum coccineum | reverse complement strand
TTATATTTCTCTTGGTTGAGAAGTATTTTGGATAGAATTCTTACGGGATTAATACTATACGTATATAAATTTGACTACACCAAAGTTATAGGTAAAGGTACTAGAAAAAGCGGCTTATATGTAATGAAATTAAAAAGCAAGCCGAAACTTACAACGATTGACAAAAATTCCACTTTGTAGCATAGGATATTAGGTCACGCAAATATGTGTTTAATTCAATCATTAGCATCTAAGGAACTAGTTATAAATTTACCTAAAATTAAGTTCGATAAACACTTTTGTGATGCTTGTAAAATTGGAAAACAAGCTCACGCTAGCCACAAAGCTAAGAATATGGTCTCAATGACTAGATTCTTAGAACTTCTACACATGGATCTCTTCGGTCCATCCACTGTACGGAATTACAGAGGGAACCTCTACACCTTAGTAATAGTAGATTACTATTCTAGGTATACCTAGACAAGATTTCTTAAAACCAAAACTTAGGCTTTCAAGCAATTTGAATTCTTTAGTAAGAAAATACAAAATTAACTAAGATGTCTAATAGTTTTAATTAGAATGGACCATGGTAGGGAATTTGACAATAAAGTGCAATTTGGAGAGTTTTTTAATACCTATGGAATTACATATAACTTCTCGGCTTCACGCACTCCACGAGCAAATGATGTTGTAGAAAGGAAAAATAAGACACTACAAGAGATGAGTAGAACGATGTGAACGAACAATCATTACCATAAAAATTTTGGTGTAACATCGTAGATACGTCAACCTACATACTTAACCGAATCTTGATTAGATCCATCTTAGGAAAAACACCATATGAACTCTTGAGAGGTAGGAAACCTACTCTTGATTACTTCTAAGTGTTTGGAAGCAAATGCTTCATACTAAACACAAAAGACTACCTCACCAAGTTTAACCCAAAGTTATACGAATGTGTTTTCCTAGGCTACTCCCAAAATAGTAAAGCTCACATGATCCTAAACAAACATACAATAAAAATCAAAGAATCACTAAACGTAACATTCAATGAAACTCCTCCCCCATCAAAAACATCACCCACCTCAAAGTCATTTTCTAGATTTTTCTAAAATACCTCAAAGTCATTTTCTAGAATTTTCTTTTCGGTAACCTTAATTGATTCTTCTTCATCTAAAACATCACCCTTGGTGGATGATGATTTAGATGAAGAAGAAGCAATTAAGGTTACCGAAAAGAAAAATCTAGAAAATGACTTTGAGGATGAAACTATAGAAATTGATGAAATCATCAATATTAAGGAATCTAAGAATCATCTATTAGAAAATATCATAGGAAACCTTAACCAAAGAGCTCTTGGGTCATAAGCCCAAAACCAAAGTAACTTCTTTTATTTTATATCAACTATAGAACCTAAGAATATAGGTGAAGCTTTGAAAGACGAGAGTTGGATAATTGCAATGCAAGAAGAATTAAATCAATTCATTGCAAATGATGTTTGAGAGTTAGTAACACAACCTAAGTCTATGAAAATTATAGGAACTAAGTGGGTATTTAGAAATAAGCTTGACGAAAATGGCGTCGTATCTAGAAATAAGGCTAGACTAGTAGGACAAGGTTATAATCAACAAGAAAGTATTGATTATGACGAGACATATGCTCCAGTAGCTAGATTAAAGTCAATTAGCATTTTATTAGCTTATGCTTGTGCCTTAGATTTTAAATTATTTCAAATGGACGTAAAAAGTGCATTCCTAAATGGGTTTATCAATGAGGAGGTATACGTGGCACAACCTTCAGGATTCGTTGATTTCGAAAAACCTAATCATGTTTATAAACTTAAAAAAGCTTTGTATGGTCTTAAACAAGCTCCTAAAGCTTGGTATGATAGATTAAAAGCTTTTTATATTAAACATGAATATAACATGGGAATGGTAGATAACACACTTTTTACAAAGAAATAATGTTCAAATCTCATCATTGTTCAAATATATGTCGACGACATTATATTCGGTTCAATTTGTTAAGAGTTGTGTGATGACTTCACCAATATCATGTGAGCATGATGAGTGAACTAAACTTCTTCCTTGGATTACAAATAAAACAATTAGAAGACGTTATTTTTATAATCAATCTAAATATATTAAATAAATGCTTAAGAAATTCGGCTTAAAAGATTATAAACCAATGAAAACGCCCATGTCCTTGGATACAAAACTCATGAAAGACAAAGAATGTGAGTTTGTGGACAGTACTAAGTACAGGGGTATGATAGGTAGTTTATTATACCTAACGGCAAGTAGGCCCGATATCATGTTTAGTGTCTGCCTTTGTACACACTTCCAAGAGGATCCAAAAACCTCTCACCTTGAAGCGGTTAGCGTATCTTCGATACATTAAAGATACTACGCACTTAGGATTATGGTATCCTAAGGGGACTGGCATAAAAACTTATATATGCCGATTCTGATCATGCTGGAGATTATGTGGATCAAAAAAGCACTAGCGGTATTTGTACGTTCATAGAATGTTGTCTAACTTCCTGGTTCTCGAAGAAACAAACCGCTCTTGCTATCTCCACGACTGAAGCTGAATACGTAAGTGCCGAAAATGCATGTCAATAAGCACTATGGATGATACAAGCTCTTATCGACTACGACATCCTCCTTGATGACTTTTCGGTTTTGTGCAACAACAAAGGCGCGATTGACTTAACCAAAAATAACGTGCAACACTTGGGTACGAAACACATTGATATACGTCATCATTTCCTTCGTGACAACGTCCAAAAAGGAAATATATCTATCGAAAAAGTTCCATCTGAAGATAACATCACCGACATTATCACTAAACCTCTCAAATGCGAACCTTTCAATTATCTTCGTCTAGGTCTAGGAATGATGGAATACTTTGCGTAAACGTCTCTTATTTCTTCTACTAGTTTCGTGCATATTAATTTTACTCTCTCTCTCTTAAGGTAACAACCTAATTATTTTATCCAAAATAGTTAAGTATTTTTAATTCCTGAATTGCAAATTAAAATGTCATTTGTTCGAGAAAATCTTGTAAACATCTCTTTCTTCTTTCCACTAATATTCTCATCTCGATTAAATTTACTCTAACATCTTTTAAACATTTCGTCCTTCATTTACGAGTCTCGTTTCTATTTCTGTTTGTCGTGACAACTTAATTATTTCATCAAAAATATTTAAGCATTTTTAATTCGCGAAATGCAAATTAAAATGTCACTCCCTTCGTAAAAATTCGTCAAAAACTAAACCCAAAATCACCCATTAGGTACCGGTCCCAAATATATTAACGATCCTATATTTATAACTGGTCGGTCCTGATATATTAGGGACCGACACCTGCTGATAACCTTTATACTCATTTTATTTTTTATTTTTGCCAAACACTCCTCTACCTTCTCTTTGCTGCTATTGCTCGATGAAACAAAACACTCCAAAATCACAAAATCAAACTTCAAAACTCAAAATTAAGGTGCAATTATCAAAGATTATCAATTAAATCATCATAAACAACAATAATTGTAAGTGATTTCATCATTTTCTATTTCAATTTTTGAGTCTAGGGATTAATTGAGCACCAAATCAAAATTGGGGATTTTTTTCTTACATTTTCATGCAATTAGGAGTAGAATTAAGCAATGTATAACTAATATGCTTCCCGCAGATGTAGGATTTGCATAATTGATCATAGTTGAAATTTTTTGAATTTTACAGAAACCCCAATTCCTTTTAGATTTTTTTAACAACTAGGATTATCATGAAAATACTTTTCGTGCATTGTTAATACATTACAAAGACGTTTTCACACACATACATGATGAACTCATGATTGTTGCCGAAATATATAACGAAAATATTTTTCGACACATTCAGTTGAGCAAAACTAAATTAAGGAGCGTTTGGGTTATCTCATAGGTTTTATTTTTAGAGTCGAGATAACCGCACCTCCACATTTGTTGCATATAGACATACACTAGTCATCATCTTTTGATATTTTGATCTCGTAACAATAAAAATATATTAAGACTATTTTATTTCTTTTAGGTGTCGACATGGATCACACTATTGAAGTTGAGCTTCAACGAACCAAAAACTATATCCCCAAAATATCAAAAGAAAAATACATCACTGAACAACTAAAAAGTACTATCAAAAATCTTGAGTCTAGAACTGTTCATGAAGGACGAGTTGTCCAAATTTCATATGTAAAACAAGATTAAATCAAAACCATGTTTGAAACCTTAGGCTTTTAACAATTATACAATATTAACAAACACATATGTCCAAGATTCTTATTAGAACTCTACTCTCAATTTGAACTCTCAAGAAATGAGGACCAAACTTTTTCGGTCAAATTTTGGGTATTAGATATGGAATTCACTCTAACTTGAACGTTTTGCCAATATCTTTGGTGTTCTATGGAAAGGAAAATATGCCTACTCGGAAGAATGTTCTCTCGATTCTCTCAAAGATAATCGAGAAATCAAAGGTCCATATTATACCCACATCCCCTCTCAAAAACTAATCAAATGCTTTGTTTAAAGAACTCCAAATTCATACTACATTCAAAGTAACCATAAACCCTTACTCAACAATACCTTACCCAATAAAAATCAAAAATTCGAACTGCATCCTGACATTTGGGATAAATTATTCGACAAAATGTTTTAAGTCTAGGAGAAACCTGTAATCACATCTCTGCATCCTTATGTCATATGATGTATTTCATCATGGCTAAACAACCCTACAATCTCATTTATTTCATCATTAAATGAATCTCCAGTGTCAAAAATCAGTCCAACTCTTTAATGCCATACGGCATGTTACTAACTTGTCTCTTTCGTTACCTAACATTCGTCCATCCACAACTTAACAATCCTAAATATCAATCATTTCCCCATGGCATGACATCTATGAGACATTGTGATGATTATTTTGATAGTGATTCGGAACCACCAAGTAATGATGTGAGCACGAGAAACAGCTAAGTCAATCAGAAAGACTTCTCGAAGAAAGTTAAAGAGATAAGAATTTAGTCTTAAAGACCTATTAGCACTTATTATTTAACCTCATGACCTTGCTCGTATATTTAACAAACATAAAGTTTGCATGACTTTAATCTACACTCATTTAAAACTATTACAAATATGGATGCATGTCCATTTTCTTTTTTATCTTTGACTATCTCTTGCGTTATCTGTATGTAAATATATAGCATAGAAAATACCACTCTGAGTTATCTAATTGATTACTTATATGCTTAGGATAGTTGACACTATATAATTCTAGACATAGGATTTGCTACACCTAGCCACTGTAGTCACCACCTTTCTTTCTCAAGATTTGAAAAAAAACTAGGCAAAGGTTATGGGAGTAAGGACAAAGGTTATGGCACACAATTTTTGTATTCTATACACAATCCTATCCTACACATTTTTATATTCTATATGTTTGTGAAATGCATAATATATTCGTAGGGAGTAAGGACAAAGGTTATGGCACACAATTTAGTGCTATTTCTAGAAAGCAATCTACTTTACGAATATGTTATCATTCGTTCTTATTTTTGCATGTGCTTAAAGTCTGTCTGGTCCTGTTTGGAATGATGGTATGGTTTACTACGCATTTGTACCTGCCTATTTAAGGGGTGTTTGGAGGATGCTTATTCTCATACCCGAGTTGTGAATTTATATTTACAAGCTGCAAAGTAATAGAAGGGTTGTCAAGGTGCGTTGAGTTACATCGATCTACTAATTCTCTGAGATAGGAAAAGGCTATGATTCTCTATTGTCGCAGGTCTATTATTAAAGATTGTAGGTTGGCTAGGGAGACTAATAGGTTGTGTGGGGAGGTGGTTGCTGTGGTGGAGGAGAGGACGTAGTTTTTTCAAAAGTTGAATACTTTGTTAAAATGACTTATGCCTGAGAAGATGGCTGAGTTTCTGTGAGAGAATAAAAGAAAGGATACATAAAGGATGTTGTAGTTGCAGATCTTAGGGAGAGAGGTGGAATTAAGGGCCCGTGAAAAGAAGCTTTTCATCGAGAAGCTCAAGGGTGTGGTGCTGTTTTAAGACTGATGTTGAAGTGTCATACATCTGCCTTGCTTATGTTGTGTGGGAATAATGTGTTATGCCTAAGTTGGATCTAGTCCTAATCTCGTATTTAAATGTCTATTTTATGTCTTTTAGGAGTGTCGTTGTAGAGTCTTGTTTGTGTTCGTGATGGTGGTCTGTAAGATATTTGGCCTATGGTATGTAAGATATTTGGTTTAATGGATGTTTGACTTTGTGTTAATTCATAGGTGCCTGTTGTGGGTTGTGTTATATATGTACCAAGTTGGTATTCTTGCAATTTAGAGTAGTAGTTGATACCTTGTGACGTTTTTGCTAAGCTTGTTGATCCTTTGACGGTTTCCGGCTCCTTTATAACTAATGGGATCTTGGAATGTGTTGGATGTTAGTGAGCATGTTGTAGGTATTTATAGCTGCTAGTTACAAAAATTTTTGTATTTATATCTAAGGATAGTGTTGCATTAAATATTAATACATGTATTGTTTGGTTCATCTAAAATAGAATCAACGATAAATTCACCTGGTCCTTTTCGTGTCAAAAAGGTGAAGTGGATCTGGAACACGTGTTTTTTTCCAATGATTTTTTTTATTTCACTTGGTATTTGGCAGCGGTTTACTCCTTTGTACTTCTGTGCTAGTTTTAAAGCTAGTAACCTTATCTGTAACAACCGGCAAATTTTGGAATTTTAAATTACTACTTTACTCTTTGACTTTTTGGGTCGGACTTGTCTTTTTAACTTTTTGACCTTTTACGGTCACATAATAACGATTACCGCGTAGCCGGTAAATTTTTGAAACATATTTAAATAATAAATCATATTTATTACTACTCATCTCTCATTTACACGTTTATTTTTCCAACTTATTTGAAACGAAAACGAAAAGACATCTCGCAAATTTTGAAAACCACGTACAACGCGTGACACGAAAATAATTTAATTATATTAAATCATCACTTTTTATTAAATAAAAGTATTTAATAAATTATTTATCATGTTTGTAACATTTTTTATTTTCAGGTCATTTACGACTTCAATTATTCCATTATTTATTTTTAGAGTTTTGCGCGTTTACTTTTAATTATTATCGTATAGTTAAATCGCGTAAACTAAAATCAACATTCAACGTAAACAGACACCAAACAAATTAAAGTTTACATCAAGCAAGTTTTATATGATTATAAGGAGTATAATTTATAACTTTTCATAATTTATTTTTGTTGGTTACGTAAAACGCTTACGTTTCGCAAGAAAATACATTCGGGCATACCCGGAATCACCTATACCTATCTATACTCAAACAAATACCCACTTTTTCACCTAATACATAAAATTAACTCATTTTCTCACTAGTAAACCCATATGGCCAGATCCAACATGTATGTTGATTGTGAGTTTTAATACACTTGTAAAATATATATACTAATATAACCTTAAGAGCAATTAAGAAAATTACCAAGTTACCCTTGATAAAATTCACTCTCAAAAATATATAATACAATATATATATAATACGTATATTGAACCGGGAAGTATGATCACCCGGGTCGTTTCCCCAATGACTTGTGCAATTGAAACCACGTTTTAAGCTTGGATTATGATTTGAATAAGAAAATAGATGATTTGATGATCTATAACTACCAAATAAAAGCAACAAGTAAAAATGAACAATTAAAAACAATTAAGCTCTTAAAAAGGGTAACGGGAAACAAATAAAACGAAATCAAAATTAAGTTCTAAAAAATGCAAACTAAATTTCTAAACCTAAGTTAGGACAAAAGAAAATTTTAAGAAAAAGAAAAAAAAATTGATTATTTTTGAATTTTTTTATTAATTGAAAAAAAAACTATTTAAATCTAATTAAATCCTAAAATAAAAAAATAGCAAATAATTGAAATTATATTTTTCCTATGTAAAATGAAGAAAAAGAAAATTTTAGAAAAATGAATTACTATTTTTGGCTTTTTAGATTTTAAAATATGAATTTTCTAAGATTTAATCTAATTAAAAGCTTTAAAATAATTAAAAAAATGCTAAAAATATAAACCCTAAAATTTTTATAAAAATTAAACTAAAAAGCTAAAGTGATAGAGAAAAAGTATAAAAATAAAAATCCCTAATTGTTACTTTTTAATTAAAGTTTAATTAAACTAATAAAAAACTAACCTAATTATTTATTAAAAATTATTAAACTAACAAAGAAATAACTAAGGACTAACTATGCAAGTCCTTAAGAGGACTAACAATACAAAACAAAAGGACTAAACTGAGAAAACAATTAAAACTTAAAAGTACACTTCCTACCCTGAGGCCCAACACCGACTCAAACAAAGTCCTGTTTAAGCTTAAAAAAAAAGTTTCAACATTAAAAAGTGCTTATTATGAAAAACTTATAAAAGCAAAGTTGTAGAACAAGCTAGTGTGAATAACTTTAATGAAAATATTATTAGCTGAAAACCAATAATAAGCTCAAAAACAGCTTATTAATAAGCTGTTTACAGAAGTAAGGGGTAATCTATGATTTACTAAATCAGCTAAACTACTCAAATTTAACTCAAATGAAAAAGCAAAAGGTGTACTGAAAGCTTAAGATTTGCTTAGCTGAATAAGAAAAGGAACTTTGGAACTGAAAATACTTAAGAAATGGAAATAAGATGAAAAGTAATAACTCAGGAAACAAGGCAATAAGCTCAAAAATATAAGCTCAAATGCTCAAAAAGCAATTTCAGACCTTAAGCCTTTGCAAGCTAGCTAAACTACTTGTGGAATATAAATCCAAATCATAGAATCAAACACTCAATCTAGAAATCAAAATATAGAAGCTAAATCTAAACCTGCAATTTGTTTTGGCATTTGGCTGACTTTTTGTCCAGCAAATTTTACAGCTAGGAAAATAACCAAGCAAAATGAAACTAATCCCTAATCTATATTAAGCTACATCTACTCTATAAGCTACTTGAACCTTAAAAGCTAAAACCTATGATTACCTTACTAAATTTGAAACTAAAAGTGACAGCAGGAACAGCTAAGGTTCCTGCTGATGCACTTTGCAAGAGCTCAAAATCAAATATACAGGCACCCTAAAGGTTTGGTACTACACTAAACACTCTTATTGAGTGTGGACAAACACAAAACAAGCACAAACCAAGCCTTAAATGGCTTGGTTCACATTTGCACAAGCAAAGAAAGATGTAAATTTCCCCTGGTGCTGAAAAACATAATAGCCCTATCCATATTCATGTTTCCAAATCTAACCTATAAAAACTCTTTAGACTATTAAATTTTAAATGAAATTGAAACTGACTCAATAAAAACAAAAGCTCACTTTTGACTAATTGGTCAAAGAAAGCTTATTCCAAACACCCCTATTAACCTAGTGACGCTTATTGATTAAACAACTAAAATTAAAATTAACTAAGTGAGTTCTTAATACCAATAATAACCTACTCAATACTAGCTTAATAACATAGTTAAACAACAGAAAAAAATAATCTAAAATCTAAACAACTTACGTATAAATTTTGGCGTTTTTTATAGTAAAAATGACAGAATTAAATCAAAATCTAATATCTATTAAAAACAAATAGAATAATATGACCATAAGTACTAAAGTATAACAAAAAAGCACAATAAACAGATAGAATAAGCAAATAAGCAGTTAATACTATTAACAAATTCTAACATCTAAGCTAGGAATTTTAAATAAGACAAATGAATTTTAAAAGAAACTTACTTAAACCCACTAGCATTAAAACAGAGGACCCAATGAGACGGGTACTACAACTCTAGCTTATCCTACTGGATAAGCTAGTTTAAGTCCTTGAGAGCTCTTCCAAATTAAGCTCCCCTTCCAATAGTCCAAAGTTCATATAAGCAAAGGTAAATAAGTTTTTAGGCTGATTTTAAAAGTTTAAGGTATGATTAAGGTGAGTTAAGCTCAATTCAGCTTAGAGACTGAAAGGAGCATGAATTAAGGCTTATTGAAGCTTTTGAGTAGTAGCTTAATATTTAAGACAATTGACTTTAGCTTTTTAAATGAAAAGAAAGAACTTATAACACATTAAAACTGTATTTCATTAACACATCTTCAATATTTAGAGGTAACGTCTTCTTGCTTTGGTAGAAATCTTTATTAAGCACAACATTCTTCATAACCAAATGGGCTCAAAATTCAAAAAATCATCCGGTGGTTCTGGCGGAGGTAGAAGAAATGACGGTTCTTTGAAAACTAAAAGAGTCCCGGAGGAAAAAGTTCTCTCTTTTAAATACTCCTCAAAATGTTACAAGATTTTTATCATGAATGGCATGATAAACTATTATACCCGGTTTGAATACTTTGTCCTCGTTTCTGAGAGAATTCAAGGTAACACTAGCCGGCAACTCCGAAGTGAAAGGCGAGTCAGAATCTAACAAAGGAGGTGGTAGAATACTTGATTCGGTGGAATCAAGTGAAACGGTTAAGTCCTTTTTAAAATACTTTGTTGTTGTGAGAAGTGATTATAATTCAATCGGAATATCAAAAGTATTATACCAAAATGGCATTACAATTGTATTGATTGGAACATCACTTGAAACTTCATCTTCTTTTTCCTTGATTTCTTCAACTTCTTGAGAAAGAGTTTTGGTTTTTTTGATGTAAGTAAGTTGCCAAGAGATAAATTATCTTTTTCCTTATCGCAATGCGATTCATCATTTTCCAACAAAACGTACCAAGAGAAAAACATCGATTTTTCCCATGAATAAACCATCTCTTTTGGAGAGTAGGAAGATAGGTGATTGCTACTTGAAACTCAAGGTGGGAGGGATGGTAAAGATACAAATCCTCGGTGAATCGAATCACTTTGCCAGAAAGCTTCTAAATCACTTTCTTTCGGAGACAGTAAGTGTTAAGAGAAGAAGAAGAAATTAATCTCGACTTCCTTATCGTTCTCTTCAAAGAGAGGATTCACGTTGCTAGATTTGAAGAATCAAGTGAATTCAAAAGAGGATATGAATAAAAACGAAACGTATTCTTCATGAATTACCCATCTATATGAATTGAACATCATTACCCGATGGAAGATTTAGGAAGAATATTCACGTGGAATTTCTCGAAAAGTAAATCCCTAGTCCTTCAACGGAAAGAACTAGGAGAAGGAGCATCGGATGAAAAGTGGTAAGCACTAAACGATCGTCTTTAGAAAAATCAATGATAGAAAATAGCGTGGAAAAAATTCTCATCCTGTTTTTCTAAGATTTGTCGGCATAGTAAACAAGTTCATCCTTCCACTCTTAAAGTCAATTTTACCTCGTACAAATCAATGAGAGCTATTGCGGTGCGAATGAGTGTCTTCCAAAAATAATATGCACTCTTGGTCGGGTTCAAAATTAACCGACCACAAAATCAGCAAGAAAATTGAAACCATCGACACTAACATCAACATCCTCAGTTATGCCTGATTGGGTTAGTAATTGAAACGATTGGCAAGCTCGAGTGTCATTCGAGTAGGAGTCAACGCTTCAAGCCCAAGTTTCTTGTAGATAGAATGAGGTAAAAGGTTAATGCTAGCTCCGGAATCGGCTAAAGCACTAGTCCTATTGAGTTCTTGTAAAGCACATGGGATAAGAAATTTTCTCGATCTTCGAGCTTTCGGGAACCTTGTCATGAATATAGCAAACATTTCAGCATTCACAGTCGTAAAGACCAATACCTCGAGTTTCTCTTTGTTCCCTTAGCTAACGAGCTTAGCCAATTGTTTAACATTGGCATTACGACAAGACATCTACAATCCAATCTTTGAAACGGAAGTTGTTTAAACAACTTCAAAAACCGGCTATGTGAGCACTTGGATTGCCTTCTCTCTCACTTTACATCCTCTCGGGATATGAAAGTATTAGATTTTGATACGAATTAAGGTCCTTGGAAATTACTATCTTGAGTTTCAACATTAACGTTTTCTTGCTTTTGGTTTTAGATATCGAAAGAAAATGGAACCTTCTTTCCCCGGAAGGTGGGACATTTGCATTATTTCCAAATTTGGATTTTGCACTTTTTCCGTTGAAGTCTCCGATTTTTGTTCGGGTTCATTTTGAGGATTAGAAACAATAGAAGAAGAAACAAGAGGATTCGAAGGTCTACCAAAGTTTTACCGCTCCATGTGAGAATAACATAATTTTGCTCACACAGGATTAGATACATTATTGACTTGAAGAGTTCCTTAATACCTAAGTAGAGCAAAAATTTTGAAATAATTACACAGACTTGTCAACAAACTCGGGGGGGGGGGGGGGGGGGGGGGGGGGGGGGGGGGGGGGGGGGGGGGGGGGGGGGACATTAGCCATTTGATTCTGCAAATTTGACATTGATTTTGAACAATATTCAACACAGCATCGTTTGCCTTGACGTATTTTCAAAATCTTTTCGCAACACCTTGAATTTGGTATCGAGTAGGAAGCTTGATAAACTGGTGTGCTAGATTCATTGGTGGTTGGAAAGGTGGGGATTGAATAAACGGCTCCTTGATTGTGTTTGAGAGGTTGAAATTGCTCACGGTTTGATTCGAATTGAAATTGTTTCCTTTGAAATCGGCCTTTGGTTACCTTGTTTTGTATTGAATATTATTGGTGATTAAAACCGAGAGTTGTCTCATTTTGGTTTGCCAAATTAGAGGATTCTTTGAACAAAATTACAAACGGCGGCGGTTTGTTTGAATTGATGAATGTTATCATGAAAAACGGGAAAATCATTCCTTGTTAATGGACAATTGTTGAAATTATGGTTTGAACCACATGTGACACAAACTTCCTCGACTGCTTTGACAGTAGCAAGAGTCGTAGCATTCTTTTCACTAATCGCTTTCTCTAAACGGCTCATTCAAATATTCATTTTGTCTTCAAGTAAGGCGGCCATTTGTTGAATCTCAAAAGAATTATTAGAAGGTGAAGAAGTAGAAGAAGGAGCATTCGTAATCGCTCTTGAATCATTTGGACGACTTCTTGAGTAACGCACTTTGGATTTACTTTCGATTATGGCTAAACCTTCTCGAGGCATCTTATCTAGAAAATTGCCACCCGCGGCGGAATCTAAGGCATCTTGATCATTGGTATTCAAGAATTGTAAAAAGCTATATGAGAGTGTACCGGTAGTGAATTAAATTCTAGAACTTGTTTTAGTGATTCATCCCGAGACCACTAGTGAGATCGCACGTGTGTGATTAGGATTTGCTAAATGATAAGCGGCACTAGGATAAACCTGTTTACACCCTTGCTTCACACTTATTTTTAGTGCAAGATACCCCTAGTACGCCCCTCCGAGCCTATCCTTTTTGCGGTTCTCGTAATTTTCTAGTGGATTCAAAATTATTAATGAAGAGCATTGTTTACACCCTTAACCCATTGTTACACCCAAATCGCCTTAGCCTTCCTTGTATGTACTCGCTTTTAGTACATTATTGTTATAAAGCCAATTAATTTTTGCTTGAGTACATGGTTGCTAAGTTGAGTCTTGTGATTAGTGCATACAGTTTTGGGACGATTGGATTCATGGTAGTTTTTATTTTATGAAGAGATGGGGAAGAAAGTCAGTTTATTACCCCCATATGTGCGTAATACGCTCCATGATATGTTGATCCTTGCAATTCGAGTCATTAGTTAGTTTGTAATTATAAGTTCTAAAACTTAAGTGTAGGGGTAAAATTATAAACCCCAAGTCATGTATTATTATGTGTCAGCAAATGGCAGGGCAAAAGTATACGAAAAAAAATGTATATAAAAAAAGGGAATTGAAAAAAATGTACATAAAAAAGAGAATCGAAAAAATGTATATAAAAAAAGAGAAAAAATGTACGGACTGCCATTCTGCTTATGTTCATGTATAGATACTTAGTTGTAAAGTTTGTATATCTTAGTCCTAGTTTAGTCGAGTCTTGGCTTAGCAATGCCTTCACGTGTATTCTTGTATTTAATTAACTCACCACCACCCCAAATCCACCCAAATATATCCCATTCATCCATCTCCATTTAACTTACACCCATACATCACAACCCTTTAAAGACATCTTTGATAGTAATTCTTAGGTGCTTACGCCATTGCGATGGAGGTTTTTGATCCTTTACCAAGCCTATGGTAATTTGTATGCTACGACAGGTAATGAGTGTTGTTTTCCGATTTCCATTAATGTTATAATTCATTATACACCCGAGAAAAAGAGAGGCTCCAAACACTTATTGTGAGATGCTAGTGTATATTTTCTATGCTTTTAATTACGGGATCTGATCCGTCCAAATCAATACATATAATATATATCTAATATATAAATACGTAATAATAAGGAAGATAATCAATAATAGTATAGTAAGTATTTTCCGTCGGGTTCTAGAAATTCACTTTTAACCAAAGCAATTTTCAAAAACCTTTCGGGTCGTTTCCCCAACGAGAGGTGAATGGAAATCTACGTTCAAGTTGTAATTCGAGCTTGATTGTCATAAAAGTTTTTTGATTTGGTTTTTTAAATCTACTAAAAGGAAAAACATATAGAAAGGAAGCTAAACTTTTGATTTTAAACTATTTTTTATACTAAAAAATTAAACTAATATTAATTTTAAGATTTAAAACTATGAGATTATACTAAAATTAATCTAAAATATATAAATGACAAATATGATTGTTAAGTGACGTGAAATGTTCATTAAGTGCGGGCTTAGGTTCAGGATATTAAATGACAAGTAAAGTTAAGTGCTTAAAAATAAATGACAAGAAATTAAATTGCATTAAAAGTAAATGACGATATTTAAATTTGAAAAATTCTAATGACTATTAATTTTTTAAACCTTTTTAATCACACTTAACTCACCATTCACGGTCACTTAACAAGCATAAAATAAACAACTCGCTACTCATAACAACTAAACTAAAATCAATTAAACTAATAAACATAAGCATAATTTTCTAAACAAAATAATAAGCTACAAACTACTTGCTAAACATGAAAACTAATATAACAATAATAGGCATAACTACGCTACGGATACCAACTAAAGCAACAATGATAACGACTAAGCTAAAAATGGCGATAAGCATAAAATAAAGAAATAAAAGAGATAAGAAAAAGATAAAACCCGAATTTAGCTCGGCATGACCCGGAGACAATAGATATGAACACATACTCCATAGCGCAAAATAAAACCAAACTAATCCAAATCCCAATCCCGAACCAAATCGATACCAAAAATACCCAACAAATCTTCATCCCAATCGAAACATCAACAACATCAAATCTGGTAAAACTCTTCGGTTCATTCGAATCTTAAACAACAATAAAACTCTTTGGCTGAGATTTCTCGGATGACTACTCTCGTACCTTGCGAAGATCGTTACGTTTGGACGTTAGAAAGTGATGGGGTCTTTTCGGTGGCTTCAATTCAAAAGGAGATTGATGGGAATCGGTTTCAGGATGTTAGTTTGCCGACTAGGTGGGTTAAATCCGTGCCAATCAAGGTGAATATCATAGCTTGGAAAGTCAAATCTAACGCGCTCCCAACGCGTTTTAATATCTCTCGTCGTGGAATGGATATTGATTCGATTGTTTGTCCCATTTGTAATGCCGGTGTGGAATCGACAAACCATATTTTCTTTCAATGCGTTGTAGTGAGACAGATTATGCGTAAGATATCTTCTTGGTGGAATATCGACTATTCGGATGTGAATTCTTACGAGGAATGGCGAGTTTGGTTGGTTTCTATTCGGATTCAATCCAAACTCAAAGGCGTTCTTGAGGGTGTATACTATGGTTTGTGGTGGTATATGTGGAACTTTCGCAACAAGCTTCTGTTTGATAAGAAGATCCCTGAAAAGGCGCTGATATTTGATAATTTAGTTTCTAGTTCTTTTTATTGGTGTAAATTCAGATGTAAAGCGTCGTTCAAGTGGGACGATTGGCTTAAGAACCCTTATATTGTTCTTGTTTGATCTAGCTCCTTGCTAGTGTTTTAATAAATCGCCGTTAAAAAAAACAACAATAAATTAGAAATCGTCTACTCTACAAACGAAATAAAAGAAAATTTGAATGACGATAAGTAAAAAAAATACGAAAAGACAACCAAATAATGATTGATAACAAAGTTCACCCTTACGCCTGCTGCTTGTTCCCTATCTATCTAATTCTACTTGCCTATCTATTAAAAAAAATAGATAACGAACAGTAACTAGAACCAAAAAAAAATGAGATAAGGCAAAAATACAAGATATGAATCCCCATGCTATCTAAATCTACTCTCCTATTTCTACTATACGAGTTAAGTACGAAAGAAAAAAAATAAAAAAGGAAAAAAAATGAATGATGATAAGAAAAAGTATCACGTGATCTACCCTTTCCATTTATCACTTGTTGCGTAATGTTGAAGCAGTCCTTATGGACTTGGGCCTGCATATTAATTATAGCTTGGGCAGATTGAATATATCATGGGCTGCTGCTAGACTTGGGCCTGCGACACTTTTCTGAATTGGGATAAAGCAAGTGTTGGACCGAGTGTTTTGCTTGGGCTTTTTAAATTAGTAAATAAATACTAATGGGCTGACCCGACCTATTAACTCGGGTACAGGTTGGCCCAATAAGCTATTTATGTCCCCGACTTCGGTTTCTCGCGCTCTTTCCAGTCTCGTGCTTGGTTTTGTCTGATTTTTTCTTTATTTTTGTCCATTATTGCATATCCGGTACCTGCACATACACAAACACAAAAACAAACATATATATTGTATTTTTCACATGTTTTTTGGTTATTTGGGGTCGTTTTTCAAGGTAAAAAGTATGTATAAAATAGCGAATACCATATGTGCAAGAAATAAAACCTTAAAACCCACTAACTCTTCATTTACAACTCATACCTTACACAAAGTGTACCCTAAATCCCACTCTTCCATAAATTGGCTTGTCATTGTACCCTAGATCCCATCCTTGGCCGTGAGTTAGCATGGGGATGAGGAGAAGTTCTTACACTTTGTACTTAAACCACTACTAGTCCAAGGTTTTGTTAAGGTTGTTTTGCACATGCTAGTTTCTATATAAGGTAAGTCCTATGTTTAATATAACACACATACAATTTCCATTACAAAAAAAACACATCATATTCTCTCCTAACACTACAATAACCCACGGCT
>BQNB010141853.1:0-17212 GCA_026074375.1 Tanacetum coccineum | reverse complement strand
GATACTTACTCTATGGAAAATACACGCAGAGATATAAATACAATAGCACTTCATATCCATTCTTCATGTTTTATTATGCCGTTCTAAAAAAAGTATATTTTTAGCAAGAACACGTCCACATGTTTTGGTAATTACAATTAAGGTTTTCAATAGTTGAAGTGTTTAACACTCAAGTTTTATCTATTCAGGGCCTTTGCGCAAATTGTGTTACAGAAAACACTTTTTTCTTTAGAGCCATTTTGTCAGTTTCCAGTGGTGGTACTATCAACGATGTCAAATGTGCAAAGTAAGTTCTATAACTTATACCCATAATCTAAGGTCGCGTCGACTATATATTGAAATTTCGATATGATGTGGTTCTTTTTGTTTGATGAGAAAGGATGAATTGTTCCACAAATCAGATAATGAAGATATTGGTAGAAGTGGAAATTTTGACCCACGTACTTACATGGGTCAAATCAAATATGCTATAAGGTGAAACCTCATCCTTTACCTATTTTATTAAGTTCGATTGTATTTTTGTTAAAACAATAAGAACACTTTGATTGGTTAAGATTCATTATTAAAACGTTTGTCTCTGCAGCATTCACATATGGAGCTTCACTCGAAGGACTGCTATGTAAGATACAAAATTCAAGATTTAGTTGTAAAACAAGAATGCAAAAACTTAATCACATGCACAACACATAACTTGCAGAAAAGGGTATAGAAATTTACTAAGTTACCCTCTTTTAATATTTTCTAAAGAGTATAGGGAGGCTGCAAACGAGCGGTGGCTTATAATAGAAAGTACTGTAACATTTAGGCTGGCCGTAAGTTTAAATCGTAGAAAAGTATTATGATGTCTTTGGGTACTAAATACATAAACATATGTTAATAATAAAAGCTTAGTTTATACAAAGTTGCTTTTCTTATTTTGTTGTTTTATTGGTGTTGAGCCGGTGGTGTTGAAATTGCAACATGTTATGGTTAATTGCAGCACAAGTTACAACGTATGCATTTGTGGTTGTTTTGTGCAAAGAAAGAATATGAAAATGTTATACGATTTTTGCTTAGTATTGAAGACAATTGTTGTTTATGTCAAGTTGTAAAGATTATATGTACACTGTGCATTAATTCATTTTTTTATTTTGTTGGCTGGATAGGCAAATATGTGGATAAAATAAAGGCAGAAAATATATAGCAACCATTGCAAATTGGAGAACAGAGGCAGTCTTTTGGTACTTTATTATGTTGCAAATCCAGACTTTAAATTATCTTATGATTATATCAGGACACATGAGAAGTCTATAAAAGATGCATTTTTTTGTTTCACAGTGTAATCATGATGGGAGAATCGATTTTTTTTCTTAAAATTTATTTATAGAAACAAAAGACGCCTCTCATTATTACAACGGAAATTGGAACAAAATGATCTTGAAGATTGGTATGTGCTTAATTACACATACCTTCTTCCTTTAAAAACGAGCTTAAATGACCAAAAACAAACAAAAACTGCCAAATATATGTTTGTTTTGCATTTGTATTGTGCAGGAAACGGATATCACACAAAAGGACGAAAAACAAAGCCAAAAACAACAAAACCGAGCACGGAATGAAAAAGACACTCACTGTAAGACACTTTGTAGCAGACTGCTATCAGGTGCTAGCAGTGCTTGGGCCACAAAAGAAGCCAAGAAAAATGATTGTGCTTCCGGTCGCTCCTCAAGTATTAGTTTTTTGTTTTTTTTTTTTCTTTTTTAAATTTGTTGCGGCACTAAATAGCGCCGAGGAAAAGAATAAATGTTATAAATCGTACCGACGCATTCAGATAAAAAATACATAGCGGGGTAACATTGTTGCCGAATTAGACTTAAAAAGAATGCGTAAATTGCTTAACACCATGAGACCAAAAAAAAAAAAAAATCGCAAAAAAAAGTTTAAAAATAAAAAAAAAATAAAATTTTGTAACGCTCGACGCAACAACAGTAAGACCATAAAAAAAAAACTACTAAGACTTACGATATGAAAAAGTAAACCGGCATATTAAATATGGAGAGACCGAGTCAGAATGAGCAAAGAGCTGTGCTTCTGCAATAGTTTTTTGTCGTTTTGTTTTCGTAAATAAATGAAAATTTATCGCACAAAATAGAGTGAGGAAAAAAATTGTTATAAAAGGTGACCGGACGCAATTCAGATAAAAAAATA
This sequence comes from Tanacetum coccineum, assembly GCA_026074375.1. Lineage (NCBI taxonomy): Eukaryota > Viridiplantae > Streptophyta > Magnoliopsida > Asterales > Asteraceae > Tanacetum > Tanacetum coccineum. The sequence goes on along the minus strand of BQNB010141853.1, from coordinate 15,025 downwards.
CCTCGACGGTAACATGTTTGTGCCGAATTAGACTGTGAGAAAACCGATGTGTCATTTATGGGATACCATGATCAGACGCAGAAATAAAGTAAAAATCTGTCATAAAATCTAATCAAATAAAAAATTAAAAAATGTATAAAATTTATACCATGCGACGCAAACATCGCGTAAGACCATAAAAAAAACTATAAACACTCCGAAGACTGAAAAGTAAACCATAGCGACTTTTAAATTGTAAGGACCGGACGCAAAAATAAATCGCACAAAAAGAGTAAAGGTGAAAAAAAATAAGAATTAAATGACAGCCAACGAAAACGGCTCTCAGCTAATATCATATACGTCCGCTCTAAAAGCATAATCGTGACGCAAGAAAGAAATCTAAACTAGACATATTAAATAATAGATAAAAAAAAGTAACTGACGCCTTCAGATAAATAAAATACCGCGGGGCGTAATCATTTTCCGAATTGACTTTTTAAACAGTGTCATTTTTACACCATGAGACCAAAATAAAATTTCGCAAATAAAATAAAATGTTTGTGATCAAGCGACGCAACAACGCGGTGTAAAGTACCATAAAATAACAGTTTCTAAACACAGATGAACTGATAAAAGTAAGAAACCGCTATTGATTAAATAAATGAGCCCGAACAACTAATGCCCTGCCCAAATTGTTTTGTTTTCTTTTCTTTTTTTTATAAGAAACAAAATTTATCGGACACAAATTAGGAAGAGAAAAAAATTGTTTATAAAAGTACCGACGCATTCTGATAAAAAAAAAATACCCTCTTTGGAGTCTGGGCTGGGGTAACATTTCCGAAGTTGACTTAAACAGTGATCATTTTACACCATGAGACAAAAAAAAAATTCGCAAAAAAAATAAAAAAATAAAATTTTTAACAGGGCCGGAAACGCAACATCGCGTAAGACCATAAAAAAACTACTAAAACACGATACCTGAATAAATAAAAAAAAAAAAGTTAAACCCAGGACTATTAAAATATTGAGACGACAAAATATACTCGCACAAAATTAAAGGAAAAAAAAAAACGTATTAAATGACACGCCACACAACGCACGAAAAATTAACGGGGGGGGGGGCCATGAACCCCCGCAAGTAACGTGCAAGAAAAAATAAACTATACACTATTAAACATAAAAAAAACGCTGCGAAAAAACAAATAAATAAATAAATAAATAATAAATAGAACGACAATCTGTGTAGGTACTTTATTATGTTGCAAGTCCAGAACATGTTCTGCTATTATCAATTACGAGATATCGGAGCACATGAGACGCGAAGTATCTATAAAAGATGCAGTTTTTTTTGTTTCACAGAGTAAATTCATTGATGGGAGAATCGAATTTTTTTTTCTTTTGGCGCCGCTGCCGGGGAGGCTGTGAAACGAATTATCGTTACGTTTGACAAATTGTGTTTGAATTTGTGAATATCTAAGATACAAAAGGTCGATGCACTAATCAGACAACTACGTGATGTTGGACACGAAATAAGTGATGATGATGTTGTTGACCGCAACTTTTCAGTGACGATGAGAATTAAATGTTTATCTTTGTAAACTTCATTGGACACTTCTCTTTTAAAGACAATGATCATTAATAGCCAAGCTAAATAAAAATATTGGTCGAATGAATGAATGTTTTTGTTAGTTGTCTTATTTTTTTGTTTTCGTTTTGTTTTAAGGTTCTTTGACAATATAAAATTGCAATAGAGTGCTTTCATTTGAATTTATTTTTTTATTACAAATAACATATATGTTATTATGAACATTACGTAATGTGTATGATTACAATACTTATCATATCAACTAATTTTTCTAATCAATTATAAATAATAAACAACAACACTTGCAATCTCCTTAAGATTCAATGAAACCCCTATAATGTCTTCTTTTGCTTTGTATAATATAGGTGGTTCCTCTATTAACACAATTGTTGAATCTCCATATACTCTTAAGCAACTAACTGTAGAAGCATATACTATGTTATGACGGATACTTTATTAACTTTTATTTCCTCTTATTAGATTACCATTCAATTCTTATTGTTCTTTATTTACTCTATAAATATTTTATGATGTTTGTAATTCATTAACCGTTACTTAAGTTTTTTCTTGGATACTCACAAGGCTCGCCCGCCAACAATCATACAGTACATTCGTAGCTACGATTCTTCCAAAAAGGAAAAAACGTTCGTGTTAGTTTTCACATTGCATATCATGTACTCCTTTTTTTATACTTGCACCTGACAGATACTTTATTAAGTTTTATTTAATCTTATTAGATTACCGTTCATTCCTTTCTGTTCTTTATTCACTCAATAAAAATTTCACGTTATTTGTAATTCATTAATCATTACATAATTTTTTACTTGGATACTCACAAAACAAGTCCGCCCATCGGGCGGGCTTTGCAGCTAGTAAAGTGTATATATTAAAAACTGGCAGAAACTTGCAGGGGCATTTTCGTTATTTTCCTTCGATTTTTGGGTCTCGGCTAAAGCTAAAAAGTTGTCCGAAATGTCGTTTTACATCAAATTGCTTTAGAGTCCGAGTCGTAAAAATGTGATTTAGCGGGTCGTTTTGAACGGGTCAGATTAAAGAAAAAATATATATTAAAAAGTCAAACGTTGACTTTTAAAAGTCAATTGAGTTAGGATGAGACTTGTTGGATTTATAAAGATAATAAACATTATTATTATTACGATCATGATATTTTGGGTTTGACGACTTTAATGAATGAGGACGCGTCTAAAAATAAAAAACTTTATAATTAAGCACATATATGCATATAAGTATATAAGGAAAAGTATCGTCGAGATTGTCATATTAATGGCGAGACTTGAATAGATGGTCATAAATGGAAAATAAAACATTTTATGGACTAACACATCTGAATGGTCGAACTTTCTAAAAATAGTAACTTTCTAAAAATAGAAAGTTTCCGAAAATAGAAAGTTTTCAATAAAGTGATACAACATATGTTTGAAAGAAAGATAATATCTAAAGTATACTAAGTGATAGGATCTAGGTCGCGCAAGAGGATTTCTCATCACGTGTGTATTTTATACGATTTCTATCGTTGCGATGTACGCATCATTCGATCGTACTTTATTATATAGTAACCAAGCGACATAATTATAGGTCGCGGTCGAGTTCGTTATCGGTGACGTTCCATGATTGATTGATTATTGATCGTGGTCTTTGATCAAGGTGAGTTCATAGCCTCGCTTTAGAACTGTTTTAAATGTTTTAAAACCCGCAAGGGGGATACATGCTTGTTTTGAAAAATGAAACACAAGTAACATCATGTGTACTTGTTGTTGTTTGTTCTGGAAAGTGGAACGCAAGTAGTTTTAAACATACTTGTTGTTGCTTGTTTTATAAATTGAACATAAGCAGATTTATACATGCTTGATGTTGTGGTTTGTTCTAAAAATTGAACGCAAGTGTTTTGAAATGATAATATGATTTCATTGCCATGAGTATATGCCTTTTACTGTGTACTCGTTAATTACCGAGGAGGTAAACGTTGAATGCATTAAATAGATCTATTGGGTTGGACAACCCTGTACGGGGTATGAATCCGAAGGTGAGCACCCTGTAACGAACATTTTGTATTGAGAAAGGGGTAGTGGCATACTACTCGGTCACTTATTTGTCTATCATGATAAATGTGTTAAGGTTCGGTACACGGGCTCATGGAAGTTGGAAATAATGGTATGGCATGCCTAGCTAGCAAGTCATACATGTTTTTGGTGGAACCAAACTGCGTTCTAAGGTTATAAATATTTTGTGGAACCAACTATATGTTCTAGTTGTTACTTGAAAACTCTATGAATTCACTCAACCATTGTGTTGACGTTTTTAAGCATGTATCTTAGGTTTTGGTGCTTGTGACGGCTTGGGCGGGACGAAGCGTGGATATCAAGGATTGGAATTCGGTGAAATTTTGTACATTCGATAATGTGATTTTTAGAAAATGAGTCGTGTTATGACTCATTAGAAATATATTTTCTAAACAAGTTTGGGACATTGTAACTCTGGTCTTCTTTTTAAATAAATCAAATGTGATTTTGTTTTATAAACGTCTCTTTTAAAGTCGTTTACTGTGACTCGTATGCATGTATTATGAAGTAGCGCCCCAAAGTGGTATTCTACTGCGTTGTAAATTTGGGGGTGTTACAGAATGGTATCAGCGCACTGGTTATAGCGAACTAGGTCGTTTTCAAAAACCTGGACTATAACTGTTTTCGAAAGATTTTTACTAGTCATTCACCGTTGTCCGATATCCGCGCGCGCGTTGTTCCTGATCCTTAGATGCCTTGTGTGATGCTTTTAATTGCATTTTATGTGCGTAACAAGGTGGGTAGCACTTGGTATGAATAATATGTATGTATATATGTATATTGATGACATCAAATAACGTCTATTTTATAGCATCATTTATCCCATGTTATTAACCTATTTTATATCATTATTGCAAAGAATTGTTACTTAATCGTTTATATTTAAGAATTGCAGTAATTATGGAGTACTTGGTGAAAATTAGCAAAAGGCGCTATTTTAGAGCTTAAATGAAGATATTTTAAAGATTACTATTCTGAAGACCAATACGCCGTATCCATCAAGGAAGATACATATTATATATATATATATATGTATGTATGTATTTTGGTATTCGCTACTTGCGAAGAGTTTAATTTCGATGAGTATTCATGCTACTTGATGGATGCATCTTTGTTATATGATAATTATAATTTTGTGTATGTATAAGTGATGTATGAGACCGTTGCTAATATAAGCATTATGGACGCGACACTATCTCCCGATTGTGTGTTCAATTTTTTCGTGCTATGTGTCGTTTGAGAACGTCTATTTTTGGAACTTTCAAATAAAGTTGTCGTGTTGTGTTTCGATTCCCTTGCATAGACCTCTACCTAGTAAGTCTTAAAGGTTGAATTCTGGAAACCCATAAGCTTTGTGTTTGAAAGCGTGCCAAATAATTAGGCATGGCTTTGTACTGGGGTTTGGATGAATTAAAATGGTGTTTGGTTGGATTTGAATTGGGTTTAGAAGACTCTTTCGAACCAATAGGATGTTTTTTGTTTTTGAAATGATTTTGACCTGAAGGATTCTGTAAAGTATCATGGGTTGTAGATCTATGTTTAACACCCCCAAATTCATTACGCAGCGGAACCAACAGTTTGGGTGTTAAGTCATAGCACAACAACATAAGAATATAAAGAACGACTCAAAAGAGACGTTTAAAACATAACATTGTCCCATTCATGAAAGATCAGAGTCAAAAATTTGTCCACAAGATCGTCACCATACAACATCATAACATAAGTTTTTAAAATCATAACACAAAGTGTTTTTAATGAATGGAACCAAAACAAGTTTAGTCAAAACATTTCGCGCTAAACTCCATTCGCCACTCCAAGCCATCAACCTTGATTACCTGAGATAAAACATGCTAAAAAGTCAACGAAAACGTTGAGTGAATCCATAGAGTTTATATGAAATAAAGGGTGAACACAAGTATTTTTAATCATCGAAAACTTGTGGATCAAACAAGTTTTAATCACTAATGCATTAAGCTCATGCCACTGAAACGTTAACCAACATATTATAAATATGTAACCACATGCCCCACAACTAGGTAATATTGCAATATACCTAAAGAAATTCTCAATACAAAATGTCCTTTAGGGGTGATCGCACCATAGATGTCACAACCCTAGACAGGGCAGTCATGACCCAATAGATATACTTAATGTACTAGCGCTCACCCATCATAGGTAATTAATAGTGCATGAAATTAGGGGGCCTTTTTGCAATAGGTACTTATGCAATTAGTTCACAATCGGGTCCAGCAACCGAAAATCACTTGTGTTCAATTTATAAAACTAGCATGTATCTCCCTCGCGAGGTTTATAAAAACATTTATAAGTGGAAAGGCTAGGCTATTAACTCATCAAGAGAACAATTAGATCAGAAGTGTGATGAGTCTCGAATGAGCGGAAAGTACTCCTAAGCACCTCCTAAAAGACGTGACGCGACTTAGTACGTAGAAAGAAACAATACGTAAAAATTAAACAAGTGATCATGAGATGTGTTTCCGAGATAAGCATGGCATTCCACTAGAACTTCCCCAAATCCTTTTTAATCCCAAAATGACTTATGATCTGGTCTTATAGGTAAATGAACACCTACTAAGTTTCGGCTTTTAATTCTTATTTTATCAAAGTGTACTATACGTTTTTAAATTTTGAGACTAGACGTAAAAACTCAGTTTCTGATTTTAACTCGACTTCATGGACTCATATCTCCTAGCTCACAAATGTTCTAAATGTGAGGCTTTCACTCCTGGAAAGCTCTTTGTGTCTAGTTTCCAAAAATGTAAGACTCATAATCTATAAAGTTTCATAACTATGTGAAAAGACTGTTTTACCCCTGGTTACCCAAAACAGAAAGTTTCCAAAAATTTTACCCTTTACGGAAATGGCCATAATTCCTAAACCATGATAGAAATGAAGGTGAGGCCAAAAGCTATAGCTTCCTTAAGATGTCTACCACTGACCCAATCTTTAAAACCTAACCTTTTATTGCAAAAACTTAGAGTTTAACTCGTTTTCTAATCATAGGTCCAGATTTGACCTATTTTCTTATTTTGACCATATCTCCCTCATCCCAAGGAGTTGGTTGGGCATCCAACTATCCTATGATGCCAAGAAATATATATATTCAGAAATGTAATTTAATCATAGGCTCCAATCCAAAATATTTCTGCTATAACACGTTTTTTCTACTGTTTCAAAACAGTCCTAAATATTTACTCTAAAACCCATCCAAACATCAATCCTAACTCTAACCAATCACATGCAATGCCATACCAAGCTCTTAAACACAACTCATACATCATATAAACATGCATTTCCAGAATTAAACATCCATTTTCATGGATTAAAAGTAAAAGAAAAATCAAAGATCAAGAAGTAACCTTACTAGAAAATGATTTAGACAAGAAAATCAAGACCAACAAACACTTCCTTCTTGTTAGGGGCTGAGTTAGACCCACTCCAACACCCTAAATCTTGACTCACAAGGGTTCAATACACCCTAAATAACAATAGTCCAAGATCCAACCTAGTCTTGATTTAAACCTTCCATTAAAACTTCAATAACTTCTTCAAAACTTCAAGAAAATTTACCAAACTTTGCAAGCAACTCAAGGATGATGCTAAGATGATAAAAATGAGTAGAAAGTTTTTGTGAGAGTGGTGGTGGTGGTAGAATGGTGTACGGAAGCAACAAAGACAAGGGAGGAGGAGAAGTTTTTTTTGGAAATGAATGGTTTTGCATGTATGGGGAGAAGAAAGGGAATGATTAGGTTTTATAGAAATTGAAAAAGTGGTGAAGTGTGGTGTTGTACAAACCGGCCATAGGTGGGGGTATAGGGTTTTTATATATTTTTTTTGATTTAGCAATGGTATGATTTAATTAAAAGTGTGGTGAAAACTTTTGTTAAATAAAAGTATGGTTTAAGGTAAAATGCGAGTCTTAAGAAATAAATTTACGTAAACGCGACACACAACGGAAAATGACAACGATGTAAACTATAATCATCGGGGAGTATTATGAGAATATTAAACCACTTAAGGCACGAAGATGGAATAGATTCCCAAATACGGCTCACTTAAAGCTAAGAACGGGAAATTCTTACCAAAACGGGTAAACATAAAATTAATGACTTTGCTTAAAAATAAAAATAGAAGTAAAGCTTGGAATAAATAGTGACCTTAAATACGAAATGTTACACTCGCATTCAAACTCATTGTTCTTGGGTGGAACGTGAAGCATAGAAATCTTGCGAAACGTTGATCCATGGTTGAAATTCGAAATGGCACATTCACCTAATATAATAATTGTCGGGAGTGAAAAGTTTCACAAGTTACAAATATGAGTAGTGTTAGCATCTTAACTTATATTTAACGGTGATTTCGTTCTAAGCTTAGTTTGGGGCGGGTGAAAAGTCGGGGACGATGAATTTATCCTTTTTAGGCATTTTAGGATTGAAATGCTTCTTATTCCGTGACCCTAGAGGTTATGAAAATAACGAAAGTCAAACATGTTAGTTAGTTGCTAATAATGAGAAAAATGAAAAATACAAAAATATGTGTCGGAATAAGTGTGAATATTTAAAAATGGTCAAAACGGGGCTTTTTCAAAGCTATTGATTCTTTAATTCCCCTTGATGAACACTTAGCTACTTTTCGAGGTAATTAGTCGAGGGGGATTGAGATTCTTGGTTTTCTAAGTGTTTACTTATGGCATTGCGTGAGGACACGACAATATCTTAGTATGGGGGATTTTGGTATGTGCTTAATTACACATACCATTTACCTATAAAAACGAGCCTAAATGACCAAAAACAGACATAAAATGCCAAAAATATGTGTGTTTTGCTATTTATGTTGTGCAGGTACCGGATATTCACTAAAGGACAAAAATCAAGCAAAAACGGACAAAACCAAGCACGGAATGAAAGAGCGTGAAAAAGTTAAAGTCAACCAGTCAAAAAGTCAAAGTCAAAAGTCAACCCGTACCCATTTTAGTGGGCCGGGTCAGCCCACTATTATTATTAAACCCTTAAACCCACCAAAATCCCAAACCGGATCCAACAATTATCCATAAAACCCAAAACCCTTTTATAACAAAGGCCCATTTAAACTTAACCTGGCCCAATCCTATCTAACGGGCATTAGCCTAAAACCCTTTACCCCATTTCATTGTTAGTCCTTAGGACTAACACATTCACCCCCTCAATCCATAATCCCTTTTCACCACTCACCCTTAACCCCTAAACTGTTAACTCTTTACCCCCTTAAAACCCCAACACCTTTACACCCCACATCCTTTCCCTAACCCCGTTATTAAATCAAACAAACAGTACCCTGAAACCTTATTCTGCCAAATTCCCCTAAATCACTATTCATTATCTCTTACCTTCCCCTGCAAACAGACAAAACAACTTCACCCCACACCTCAACCTCACTTCACAAAAACCACAAATCCACCTTGGCTATCCTAGGGTATTCCATTAGCTGATGATTTTTGACCAAATTGAAGGGCTGAGATGCTATAACTTGGAGCCAAAGCATAATGGAGGGTTTAGATGATGCTTTTGTTTTCTCCCACACAAAAAAACATAAGAAGCACAACTGGCAGCTTATATAAAGAAGAAGAAGGACAAGTCTGAAAATCTATCTAGGAGTAGGTGTAGTATAGGGTAGTCTAGCTTATTTCCAGCTTATTTTGTATCTTAATTATTGTCTTTTAACTTTTAAACCTTGTAATCTTTTTTATTTTAATGAAGTTTAAGTTTTTAAAAGCTAAAAATCAAAATTAAGGTTTAGTGTAACCATGGGTTGAATCTGTGGTAATTTGGTTTTTTAATCCAGCTTATTTCCTTTAAAAAGATGTGATTAAGCTCTTACATAAGCTTTTGGTTCATTCAAAGCCTATATAAAAGCTTATTTACATTTCTGTCTTAAAAATTAAAAATCACCAAAAAAAAAATCTTTTCAAGAAAAGCAATGGAGCATGGTAATCTTGGATGAACCATGTGTGTTAGATTTTCTTAGTAAGCAAATAGTTTAGGTTTGGAACTGATTTGGGTGTTAAAGTTTTTAACCAAAGTGCTTTGGTCTTTGTAATTTCCTAATTTTTCATTTTAAAGTCATTTTTTATAGCATTTGTCTAAATACTACTTAATCTGCTTACTATTGTGTTAAGATCCTATTTGTTCTTGATTAATTTTATTTGATCTTGCATTTATGATTTCTCTTTTATCTGGTTTTTTAAAGCCTTCGACATAGTATTAGAATTTATAGAGTGTTTTGGATTATCGTTTAAAAGTAGAGCAAAAATCTGCTTTAGTCTTTTATGTTCTTTAAAAGTCAGTTTAGATTCTTCATAAATCTATTTTTGATCATGTTTAGATAGTTCAAGTTCAAGTTTTAAGATGTTTATCCATGTTTCGTTTTAGTCATTTCTGTCATAGTTCTCAAGTACATTTTCCAAGTTCAAAGTCCATTTTTCATAAGCAAATCTAGCTTAGTTAACATAAGTTTTAGGGTCTGATTTTCAGTGCACAAGTAGTTTGTAGTCTAAATTTAATATGTTTTAGCTTATTTTGTAATTTTGAACTTATTTTAATAGTCTAAAGTAGGGCTGCAAAAAGCTATTTGTCTTTTGAATGAAAACCAAAAAGAGTAAAATTTTGAAAGTGGCCTTTTTCATTAAGCTTTTTCATGGCTTAGTTGAATTTCAAATTCCTTTTTGATTGCTGATTATTGAAGCTTATAGGGCAAGCTTTAATTGTATATAAGCCATTAAGCCATAAGGATCCATTTACTAGCTTAAAAATAAGCTAGAAAATGTCCCTATGGCTGTTTGGTTGACAGTTTTGGGCCAAAAAGCTTATATGCTTTTTAAAGCTTATCCAGCTTATATCTTTGCTTCTTTTTGTTCCTAGTTGCTTATTAGGTTTGGCTTATCATCTTTCCTAGCTTATTTGTCATTTTAAATTGCTTATTAGCTTTAATTCTTAGTTTAAAAGTTAAAATTAGTTTAAAATCTGTCTTTGTGTTTTCTGTCTTAAAAATGCTGTTTAGTCCCTTTCAGCTTAATTTCCTAGCTTAAGCTTGTTTATCATAGCTTATTTAGTATAGCTTGTTATTTGTCTTAGCTTATTTTCCTTTCCCTTGTGCTTTTTAAGTCCAAAAATAAGCCAAGTAGTTTATCCTTTATGACTTAGTCTAAAAACCAATTCTGTCAGCTTTCTTTGGCTTATTTTTGAGTTTTGAAAAAAGTTGTCTTTTTTAAAGTCTGTCTATTTTGTTTATTTTATAAGCCTTTAAAAAAAGAAAAAAATGTTTTCAAAAAAAAGAGAGGCCACAGGGGTCGAACCTGTGACCTCTCCCTTAGTATACCATAGCCTCAACACACACACTCACTACCACTAGCGCCAGTAGGGCTATCTGGTTTTGAGTTGCACAATTAAATACTTATACTCAATTTGGCAGTTTAGCTTATTTCTGGCTTATTGCGATAAGCTGTTTTCTCAAATTTATTTTTCTTAGATCAAGCACTCTTCAAAGTACTTTTCACAATTTTTTCAGATTTTTCCTAATTCGTTTAGTATTTTTAATTAATTTTCTTATTTAAACTCTTTTTAATTCATATTAAATAAAATAAAAATCAAAAAAATAGAATTCTTTTTTTTAAAATTTTCTTTTATCATTTAGGACTTAGGAAAATTAAATTTGCATTCGTAGGGTTAAAATTGCTCGTTTTAGGTTTTCGAGTCGCGTTTTTAAGTCTTGTTTACGTTTTTAAATTTCGTTTTTGCTTTCGTTTTTAGTGTAACTTTCCTTTTGATTATTTTTCCCGTAGAAATAGAAAATCAAATTAAACTCTTGATTATTCAAGCATAAATCCCAAACCGATTCCCGATTCTCAAATTCACGCCACGACGGGAAACGACCCGGGATGTTTTTAAGGTTTTTGCTTTGGATAAAAGTGACATACTCTTCTTAAAAAGCCTCACGGAATACTTATCTCTACTATTATTGATATTTCTCCTTATTATTATATATTTATATATTATATATATTTATATATGTATTAAAAAGGTGAAGTTAGTCGCGTACATGCGTTAATAGAATTTGGTTGGTTATGTTTGAGTTTTTATACGTTGGGTCTATTCGGGTAAACATAAAGTTAGAACACTTTCGAACCCGAACATATTAAGATCTATGGTTTACTGTTTTGGATCAGATTTATTCGTGTTCGTGTCAACTGGAATATGACTACACATGATATAAAAATAGACTATTGCTGTAAATTTCAAGTCATAAAACTTATATAAAATATTGCTATAAGTTTTAAGTCATAAAAATTACATAAAATACTAAAAAGAAAATACTTTAGCCAGGTTATTTTGGTTGACTCGAATTGAATTAGCAAAACATATTTAATCGACACCCCATCTTTAACAGGTTATCGGGCAACGATCAAACAACTTACATATGATAATCGGCCCAACTCGATCTAATAGTTGGTTTCATGTCGAATTGGGTTTTTGATACCCTTTGACCGAACTAAATGCAACTTTGTTCATCATCGCTCATTTGACTAAGCGAGCATAAAATGTTGTTCATGTTCGTTCATTTAAGTTAGCGAACATAAAACAATATTGACCGAATGGGTGTTCTTTGGTTATGTGATGATGTTGACTTAATAGGGTGTAACTATAGTGACTTAACTCACATGGGTCTCATGTGTGAGTTATACTCTCATTATAACCAACCTAATGGTTTTATAATTTATGTATCTTCTAGAGTGATATTAATGAGCACCTCTGAAATGGACGTCTTTGTGAAGCATTAGAACATTTCATCATACCAGGCTGACTAACTTACACACCACAGTAGATGAGTTGAAGCACAACAGGTTCCCAAAAACTGCTGCAAAGTAAATAGCAGAAATCATAGAAGATCGTCGTGAAGCCCTGAAGAATTGGTGTACTACAAGTAAAGTGCCACGACCATGCGGAGCCATTAGATTCTCTCTGAGGCGCTTTGTGTCACATCGAGGTCCGTCTGTTTCTTTGCTGATGGGCCCACCAGCGTTGCTTAACGCTTCAATATCATGATCATCTGTTCTGGTAGGTGGTGCGACAACATGAGCTTGTTCGACGGGAGCATCATTAGTAGGAATGTTTAAGTCAGCCATAATATCTGCACAAGTAGATCCAACAGTAGGACATACATACAGATAATATTAATGTTAGATGGGACAATTGCTCCAAACGGATGTTCAAACCTTAGAATAAAGTTGCCCAAAGATATTTAGAACAGATTGCTAAACCAATCTAATGACAACAAACTCGCTAACGAAGATTCAATGAGTGAATCCACAACTCGCTACAACAAACTAAATCGCTAGGAACATACTAGATAAGACAACACTTCAACTGCTACACAAAGATTAGAACATTTTGAAATAAGGGTTAAACATTATAATTAATAAGACTCACACTAACATCGCTAAGGGTGAGCGAGTTCACCTTGCACTCAAATAAATAAGATAGGATAATCAACTCGTCTCATTGATACCTCGCTGGTGACAACTTGGTATGAATATTCTTATTAAAATACTAACTCGCTATTAAATTTGGAAAATTTGAAATAGCGAGTTGAATATTTTAATAAAAATATACAATCTACATCAACTCGCTATAGGTCAGCGAGTTGTCTGTTCATGATAATATAATATTTTAACTCGCTAACATGCATCACAATTCGCTACTAAGCATCAATATTAACTCGCTACTAAGAAAAAGACACTCAACTCGCTACTTTGAATTGTTTCAACTCGCTACATAGAATCATCATAACTCGCTACTTAGCATACAGAAAACTCGCTAAAACCTAACATCATATATACAAGCAAACACGATCCTGGAAACACATGATTTATGCTTAGACAACATCGTCAAACATTTTGCAACATTCACAAACAACAACCAACAGCTAGCATCTAACTTTTGACCTTAAAAGTCAACTTTTGACCAACTGCAACTTCATCAAATAAGATCCCAAAATAATGAAAGTAAATCCAAATTAAACACAAATGAGGCTTCATTTATTCATCCTAAACCTATCCCAGCAAATAACATGTCATTCCAATCATTAACTAAGATTTATATGATAAAACAAGTCGAGCACATTGATTAATGAAGATTCATTGAGATATAGACTGTCATGTTTTATATTTAAGATAACTACTAGATAGATATCATAAGACAATAGGTATCTTAGCAAGATAAATCACAGAAATCAAGAATCAAAGCAAGTCTCAAAGTAGCGAGTTACGTATTTGGTTTTTGTAAGAAAATGTTTGACTGGATTTAGAACGTTTGACCAATAGTAACTCGCTGGCACCTTTTATACTTTTAGAGGTTTCATCATTTGGCAGTTTTGGCCTCTTAACTTCCTAAATCCATTTCTTTTTTGCTAGGGGTCTTATTAAGGTTTATTTGAGTTTCAAAAAAGGCACAAATGGTCCTTATTATTTCATAAGCCTAGGAAGCATTTAGTATATTGCACATAAGTCCCTATACTCACAAGTAATTAACAATAATGGCCTTTTGTGTTAAAATAAATTTAACTCCCCTTCAATTTGTGAACCTGATCAATACAAAAACCGTTTACCAATTAAATATTTGATGAATTAAAATGCCCGTTAGATGTCATAAATTTGAAAACACTCTCCCCCTTAATCAATGACCTGTTTTCTATTGAAAGAGTTGTAGTCGTTGATTGAGTGACAAATTTTGAGAAATTCATGTCTGATTGATTTTCAAACAACTTTTTCCACCGTGGGTAACACAAATAATTTTCTTAAGAGTCATAGACGAAAAATCATTTGGTTAAAGAAAGAAGACTTCTCTTCTATATCAAGAAATAATGTACTGAATTGTACATTAAGTCAGAGTTGCATGGATATAAAGTAATCTATGCCTGGGAGAGTTGAATCACCTGTTGTCAGGAACAACCGTCTTTTTGGCGACATGCTCTCCTTATTTTAAAAAACGGGTTGCAGTCTGAAATAACTGCAAGCCATAAAGACATGTTTTGAAAACTTTGAACTTCTATTCGAGCTTCATTTAAAGACCCGTGTCAATATTGAATGACATTTCTAGGTCCGTAAATGTAATCAATAAACAGAAGACATATCTTGAAAAACTATTTTTGGTATTTTCTATTTTCTGATTTTTTAATGGTTTTTGTAGGTTTTATATTTTTGTATTTTCTTTTAAGATTTAAGCTATATACATATTTACATAGGATATAGGAGGATCGTCCTTTACTTTAAGGGTTTCCAGAGACATACTCTTCATACCAGGTCGTAGGAGTAGAAATTTAAATCGCTCTC
>BQNB010141852.1:0-13570 GCA_026074375.1 Tanacetum coccineum | reverse complement strand
TACATCTTTGTTGGATATACTGAGCATTACAAGGCATATAAGTTTTATGTTATTGAACCTAATGACTCTGTTTCTATTGACTCAACTATAGAATCAAGAGATGCAATATTTGATGAGAATTATTTCTCTTCAATACCTAGACCAAAGGATATTATACCAAATTTTGATGAATCTCAAAGGGATGATCATTCAAATGATGTACCAAGTGAGACTCTCGAACCTTGTAGAGGTAAAAGAGCTAGAATAGCTAAATCATATGGTTTTGATTTTCAATTATATTTAGTTGAGGGATCAAAAGATCAAATTGGATCACAATACTTTTACCACTATAGAATTGAGGAGAATTCTAGAACGTATAATGAAGCTATGCAATCTCGAGATGCTACTTTCTGGAAAGAAGCAATTGACAATAAGATTGGTTCTATGATGGAAAATAATACATGGGTCTTGTCTGATTTACCTCCAGGATGCAGACCTTTAGGTTGTAAATGGATATTCAAAAGGAAGATGAAAGTCGATGGAACAATTGACAAGTTTAAGGCTCGATTAGTGATCCAAGGCTTTAGACAAAAAGAAAGGATAGATTATATAGATACCTACGCACTAGTTGCTCGTATCACTACTATTAGATTCTTGTTAGCTCTAGTGGCTATTCATAATCTAGTGATCCATCAAATGGATGTCAAAAGAGCATTTTTAAATGGTGATTTAAAAGAAGAAATGTATATGAAGCAACTGGAAGGATTTGTTATGCCAGGAAATGAGCATAAGGTGTGTAAGCTGGTTAAGTCATTGTATGGGCTGAAACAAGTATCTAAGCAGTGGCATCAAAAGTTTGATGAGGTTGTATTGTTTATTGGTTTTCTTCTAAACTAATTTGACTAGTGTGTATATAGCAAATTTAATAACTCCGGTAAAGGTGTTATAATTTGTTTATATGTTGATGACATGCTGATTTTTGGTACCGACCAAAATCAAGTTGATTAAACTAAGAAGTTTTTGTCATCAAGGTTTTCCATGAATGATATGAGTAAAGCAGACGTTATTCTTGGTATTACGATAAATGTGAAAATAAAAGGATTGTAATTACCCAATCTCATTACATTGAGAAAATACTCAAGAAATTTAATCGTAAAGATTGTTCTTCGGTGAGTACTCCCATAGATCCTGTGGATCAGCTTGAATAATCAAGAGTTATTGGCTGTTTGATGTAAGCTATGACAAGCACTATACCTGCTGAATTGTTATGCAGCTTGGGAGATTCTGGCAGTGTTTATGTAATCCTAGTAGGACAGCATTGGCATCATTGCAATAACAAGGGTATGCACAGTACTTTTAAAGTACTATAATTTTGGTTTATCATATGTTGGATATCTTTGGTTTTAGATGCTTATTCGATGGATAACTCATGTTGAAGATTAATCTCTTACTAGGGATGGGTGTCCTACTTGGGAGGTTGTCATTTTTATGGGCTTCCAAGAAGCAAACATGCATCACTGGTTCTACTATAGAATCTGAGTTTGTAGCATTGGCTGCTGCTGGTAAAGAAGCAGAATGGCTAAAAAACTTGATATATGAGATTCTGATATGACCGAAACCAATAACACCAATTTCTATCCATTATGATAAAGCTGCCACATTGGCTAAAGCTTATAGTCAAATATATAATGGCAAGTCTAGACACTTAGGTGTTAGACACAATATGATTAGGGAGTTAATCATGAATGATGTGATTTCTATTGAGTTTGTTCAATCACAACATAATTTAGCTAACCACTTAATGAAGGGTTTAGCTAGGGACTTACTGATTAAGTCAGTGATAGAGATGGGATTAAAGTCCATATAAATCTACTACCTATGAGATACTCAATTCCCTTCTAATACAACGTTAGAAGTTGAATTCAATGTGAAAAGCTCATAGCTAGAGATTGGAACACATGTGTTTATCTTCCCGAGGTATGTGTGCAAGTGATGGTTAGGTTGAAGTTTACCTTCTTAATGGTTTTTTTGAAAAATTGCAAATGCAGGTGCAAGACTAAAAGGACCACCTATGTGAACATGAAGTTTTGTTGCTTCAAAAAGCTTGGACTTGGCTTCCTATATGTTCATTAATGGATTAGGACACATGGCTTGTAATAGTGTCAAGTAACGAACATTAGAGTGTTGTAGAAACTTATGTGTATAGTATCTTCAGGTATTTAAATGAATTGACGGGTTCAATCGTTACGACACCCCGATTTCTGAATATTTGGAATGTGTATTAAACTAAGATGAAAATTCAGTCGCAATACATTTTCATTTATGCATTTGTTTGTTCGTTATGTTTGCTATAACATAATTGCATATATCTTTATATATGTTTTAGTAAATCAAGGATTACACTAAAATGGGGGGAATTTGTTGGTGATTTTAGTGTCATCGGCGGTCATTTAGGTAATGATGATTTATTAGAGACCATTGAGAGTTCATATTCGGCTAGGATACAAGTTAAGAAAGTGTGGAGTGCACACTCGTTGAGCTAATACGAACTCTACCATGACAGAATATGCATTGGTTACGACGTAACACTATTGGTTACGCCGTAACCATGCAGGGTAAGGGACAAAGACCTTTGGGGTTGATTACATCGTAATCTAAATGATTAGGTTACGCCGTAACCTATTGCCAGTATCAAATATTTGTTGGTTACGCCGTAACCATTGATGGTTACGCCGTAACAAGTGAAGTAGTTAATACATTACGTCGTAACCACTTATAATTACGCCGTAACTACTTGTCTGTTGGTTATAAATATTTGGGTTTTAACCAACTTTAACCACCCAAAAACTGTTGTTAACTATCATTATTGTCTGATATATACCAGATACATTGGTCTCAGGATGAAATAAAAAAAATTCACATACAATTCCTCTAAAGTTCTTGATTTGTGATCTTGTGTCTAGACACAAATTGTCATTCTTCTTGAATTATCCCAATAGAGATTTCATGCAACCCAAGCATATATAGAATCGAAATACTTTATACGGAAAGTGAACTTAACACGATTCAAGCAAGATTTCCAGGATTATCACAAAACCCTATACCCGGTTTTTTCTAACATGATTTACATTAGCTAGCTCTTTGGGAGGCTTGAAATAAGGGGGTGTTTGTTTCGGCTTATATGTGGGCTTACGAGCTTATTTGATTTCAGCTTATATAACATAAGCCCTAATTTTTCACCTTGTTTCGAGACTTGTGGGCTTATATAACTTTATTCCGATATGATAAACTTATATAAGCTATAAAATTGAGGCTTATGTTATATAAGTCGAAATCAAATAAGCTCATAAGCCTACATATAAGCCGAAACAAACACCCCTTAAATAGATTTTAAATGCAATTTTTTCCCACGTGTATATAGTAGGTAAAGTGTCAAGGGCGGTGATGCACAGACTTGAACGCCAGTTTCGATTCTCATGACTAAAATTAAAAGCTACACATAAAATAGTACGTACTTGTTACAAATGAAACAGCAAACACAAGGAAATCAGCTACAACTGTCATCAGAATTCAATTTAAAATAGTACTATCATTAGAATTCCATTTAGGGGATGCGTTTAACCAATCCCAACAATAAATCCAATTAAGTGAGCAAACAACTAACTAACTGAGAAATGTGATCTCTTTAATTACAATAATATGGATTAACAGACAGAGTAAACTTCACAATAGTAACATCAATATTTTCCAACAATCTTACAATAACTAAAACAATAAAGGTTTATGTGAACATGAATCCGTTTGGACTTTGAGGTAGACTCTGTTTCTCGTTTTGTCAGATTGTAACATGATTAGTCGCTCATGTACAAGTTATAGTGAAGGTATGAAGGTAGGTCCAGTCTTACAAATGAATGTTTCTGCCAAATGGTACATCAGATTTGTTGCAAGTTATGAAGGTAGGTCCAGTCTTACAAAGGAATGAGGTTTCAATGTTCGGGTTACCTGAGTAGGGCGAGCCTTTTGACTCAGATTTACGCTGTCTCACCGGGTAAATTTATGGTGGCAATGAGGTTCATTTTACTTTTGTTGTGTTTATTGTTGGTCACAATCAAAGGGTTTGAGTTTGGCTATTCGATGGTATCAAAACAGACAGGATAACCATGATTTTGCGACCTGTGTATGCGAGCCAATTATCACCGGAAAACTAGGTCTTTATTCCCCCCTCTAACCTGTATATACAAGTCAATGATCAAAGGAAACGTGGTCTTTATCCCCCATTCCCCCCTCTCCTCCCCAAACCCGTATATACAAGCGAATTATCACACGAAACTAGGTCTTTATTCCCCTCCAACCCGTATATACAAGCCAATGATCAACCCCTCGGGGTATGTGCGCCTATGCAGATTTTTATTTTCGATCCTATAGCTATTGATGATTGACCTTATATTGATGGGAATTGTCAATGACAACTATTATTGAAAACATTTTAGCGACACCTCTATGGGTCGGTTTGGCGAAATATGCTTGAGTTGGAGCTCGGGCTGGGGCTGGGGCTAGGGTTTATATTATAAGTCAAAATTGAAACTTATATTTTTGTAAACTTGTTTGGCAAATCAGCTTAAACTTAGGCTTATTATTGCAAAATTAATAAAAATGACATAATTAAATGAGTTTTTGTGTATGTTAGATATTTGTGTAGGTAAATAAGTAATTTATGGTTTAAAAGCTCCGGTCTAAAAAATTTAGCTTTTTTTAGAGGGTTGGGGCTTATAGAGACTTATAATTTATAAGCACTTTCATAAGTCCGCGTGACAAACGAGACTTATTTTAAAAGCCCAAGCTCGTATAAGCCCCTCTGCCAAACATACCCTATTTCGAATCATTTCTCCTTGTACCAAATTGGTCTATAACTATAAAAGGAAAATCATTCACATAACAGGCTAAATGAAAGGAATGCTATTTCCATCAAAAAAATCCTAGATGGTAAAAAGACAAATCTGGAAAACAAAAGTATGCCATCACATTTTGTTAAGTACCTTGATATGTATTATAAAGTTGTGATAAGGTTAGATGCAACTACTTTTGTACAAGTCTGGTGCGCAAAAGTATTATGCTGAAAACGTTTCTAAAGATTGCACAATTTGGTTGATATACAAGATGTGTGGAAATGCACTTATGAACTATTTTCATGTTCATAAATACTTGTATTTGTGTCTTTATATAAATTGTTTCAGTTACAGCTGAATCTCTTTTGAACCAAACAGATATCAAGATATTAGCTTTTTGTGTGATATTGTATACATTATTCTCATAGATACAACTACATTATCAAATATTTATACTATAAAAAAACAAGTTAAATCTTGCAGTTACGACTAGCTACCATCTACTCCAATAACTCATCGGTTTACACCTAGTTTAGCTAAATATACGACTAACCTTGTTATTACGACATTTCTTAATAAATACTAGTATATATTACTCGGACGGCACTAAGATTTCTCTTTTTGTCTAGATAAATCCTACTTCAATGCAAAACTTAGGTCGAAACCAGATATATAGAAATGCATTCAACCTAGTTAAAATTTAACCGATCCTGTTCAAATTAAATTTGCCAACTAATGTTACATGTTTCATGGTTAAATGAGGATGTCTTTTTCTCAACTTTTACTGTACCCATCATCAATTCTTTCCTAGAATGTTGAACAATGAACACAGTCTTGATTTTTGTGTTGATTGAATGATCATACATACAACTTGTATATTATAACCATTTCGAATCCACATCTACGAATACGAGGTTTTTTATATCTATCTTTGCTTTACAAAGACGAGGTTAATATTAGAGAAACAAACTTTTCTATTATGAACACGTAGCAAAACATCATCGAAGTCCTTGATAACGGTGGACCTAAAGGACCCTTGGTTCGCCACCGAATTCCAGTTACATAAAAATGCAGTATCCGACTCAACCATCACCTATAAATTAACTACAAAGTTACACTGATTAACTCATTATTTTTAGCTAAAAAAAAGAATTAAAGAAAGAAACTCATGATTCATGAATAGCACAGGCAAACCTTCATGCATGGTTTAATTTCTCTGAACAAATCACACCTACCATATGTTGTATACAGACATCCCATTCATTATTTGAAGGTGACTTGTCAATAACTAATGCTAAATAAATAGTACTTCAGTGCACCAACTACTGTGCACCGTATTCTCACATTAATCCCATCTACCATACGCAGTATACTCCAGTACTCCACTAGCAACATCCGATCACAATATACTACCTTAGAACCACCGTCGTTAACATGTTAGCTCCCAAAAATATTTTCCAATATAAGCCCAAACGAAACTCACACCGATGCACATGCTTAAACCAATATATATATTTATCCTTTTGTTTTACGATACGATGGCAAAGAACCTTTCTATCCTTTGGTGAAATAGGTGGTCTCGGAAATGGAACAATGTATATTTATCATATGTACATTTTGTGTATTAAAGGTATTTGTTTGGGCAAAATAATATATAGAGTTACATAATCTTTTCCAAGATATGTGTAGCGTTTGTTTGTCATTTTGTTAAATGTGCATCTTTTTTGGTCTTGCGTTTGAACTTGAAACTTATATATCATGTGTTTGCTTACCTTAGATGCAAATAATTTTAAAGAACATGTTATTGATAATCTTCATTTTATTGAAAAATTATTCGAAAATATTTAAATTGAATCAGTTAAGCAAAGAGAAATTAAGTTTACTTACCCCCATTTCCCTTTACCTTGTTAACTAGGACAACCACATTTCTCCTTTTTTGTAACGTGTAAAAAATAAATAAAAAAATTTAGCCATGGTTTGATAATTTCCTTTTCTAGTCTAGGTGTACAGTTTCTTGACTTTGGCGTTTTGGAACTAGACTTCTTGCAAAGAATTTATGAAATTGCAAGAGATGCTACAAATGAACCTGGTTTCAGGCATATGTACAATCGGCGACAGTTTGAAGAAATTGATACTCCAAAACACATCATCCTCCACGGCTCAATGACTAACGATATTCCAGGTAGGATTCTGATTCGTCGATTATCTAACAGCGTGTCTACGCAGATATCTTTGAGTGAGTCTTTTTTAGGGCTTGTGGCTGGTCATACTACTTTGCGTTTCATTGCCTGTTGTGGAAGTCAATTCGTTTTCTTGAAAATAGAGCTCCCTAGGCCTCCAAGGCTGTTAGTCCACGACTTATTTAGGGGGACGACAAGAGTTATCAATTGTCCACAGCCTTTTATTCTCAACGGAGACCTTAAAAACACCATTGCCTCGGATTAAAGGCATAAATATGGGAGCTTGAAAATCCAGAGGGGCTCTCGGACCAGTTAACACGGCTTGCTCTCGACTAAGTCGCCAGTGGTTAAGAGGGTTCTGATAGGTGTCGAACAATGAAACCCTAGCTCCATGAATGTCACCAACAATGAAGACACCAAATATAAAAAAAGACTTCGTTTTCTACAATGTATGTCTCCATGTAGACATGCACGGTAAGAAACGAAGTCTTTTTTTAGATTTGGTATCTTCATTCATGGAGCTAGGGTTTCATTGTTCGACAGCTACCAAAACCCTCTTCACCACTGGCAACTTAGTCAAAGAGCAAGCCGTGCTTACTGGTCTAGGAGCCATTCTGGATTTTCAAGCTCCCATATTTAAGCCTTTAATCCGAGGCCATCTTGTGTTTATGGTCTTTGTTGAGAATAATATACCGAGGTATATGATGATGAATACGTTTTTGGATTGTATCCAAATAATATAGGCACCATTGTTTTTTGTGGGGGTAATCAAGGGAGGAGGGTCGAGAGATATGTTTCACCCGCAAGCGCGAAGGCACACTACAAAAAAAGGGGCTATAGTGACGGTAAATTTATGACGGACTTTTATTTTTTCGTCTCTATAGAACCCAATTTTAGTGACGATTCTCTAATTTTTGTTCATTATATTCTCGTCACTTGCATTTATTTAATGACGAATTAATACCATGCATGTTAGGTCATAAAATTAGTGCATCTTCGTCTCCCTGTCATTTCTCTTGTGTGAAACAAAGAATTATATTATTAAATAATTAAAAAAACATATAGCATGTAAAAAAAAATTAAACGGCTGATAATATATTTAAAAAAAAGAGTCTAGCAAGGAACTAGAAACTTAAAAGTACATATGAATTACAAAAACTAAAAGCATAACGATGTAACCCGGAACTTTAACTGCGAGAAAAACTAAAGGGATGAAAAAACTTTTGAAACGGAGGCCGAACATTCGGTTTTCACTCCGCCAAAAGAAAAACCCCCACCACGGAGGCCGAGCCACCGGTTTTCACTCCAAGGTGGTTTTTGAAGAAACCCCAAACAAGCCCCGAGGAAGAAGGCGAGATAAGAAAGAAGCCTTCTGAAACAAAGCATTCAACCATTGTCCAAACACGCGGTCATTAGAAGGGACTTCAGTCAATCCGTCCAGGATAAAATTAAATTGACTCTGTTATGGAGCCAAGAAAACAAAGTAGAACGAACATAATCAAAAATGTCACTTTTCCTCAACAGTTAAGAGTTAAAAGTAACACTATTTCGGAATCTCCAAAGCTAACAAAGAACCGAGGTAGAAATGATAAAAAGCCCGTGTTTCTTTTCTTTAGGAGCATACCAAGAGGATAACTCATTTCTTATTATGCTCTTTAGTCATGAAATTCTCGTCACTCATTTCTTGAATAGGTAGTCACGAAAAACGTTTGTCACTAAATTGACTATTACAATCGAATAATAACATATTCATAACTTTCCACATTCTCTAAGTTTTTGAAAAAATGACAGAAAAAAGTTTTAAAAAAAATTACTTTTGTTTTTACTACTTAAAATCTTAGAATTATAATTTGTTAGTGCAACTGGTGACATAATTACTTTTATTTTTATGATCCGACCCGTGACCTGCATTACATAAAAATCTAATTAAATCCAAATTCCTGACTGAGATCCACTCTCGTTTCTAAATTCCTAAACCCAAATTCCTCATCAATTCCACTCTCATTTAAATAAAAATTCCTTACTCTCATTTCATGATGTATCAAATTTATCATCACTTCCACTCTCCATAACAATTACAGATTCGGTATCATAACAGCTTTATTTTGAAGATTTAGGGTTATTTTGAAGATTTAGGGTTAGTTTGTTCATTCTGAGATCGTAAGCTCGTCATTTGATTGCGGTATAAGCTTTTGTAAGTGTTACAGTTTTTGTTATTAAATTTGATTGCCGTTAGTTTTCATTTATGTTACTTTTGATTTCCGTTAATTTTCGTTTATGTTACTGTTTAAATTTCGATTCGATTTGATGAAATTAGTGATTATAAGTTTTGCTTATGCGGTTTGATGCAATTAGGGATTATAAGTTTTGGTTAGAATTGTATGTCAGTATGTTAAATTTTTGTAACTGATGTGCTCACTGAATAACTCATGCGATTTTGAAATTATGAGTTTCGATTAGATTTGTTAGAATCGGTTTGAATAAGTAGTGGTGAATGTGAAAGTGTATGAGTATGTAATTGTGTTATCCGATAGCTTGTAGTTGCTCAGAATAATGTACCATCGGTTGAAGTTTGTATGTAATAGTGTTTTATGGTTGTAACAATAACATGAGACAATTTAAAAGCTAAAAGTGAATTTTGAAAAATGAGTTGTATATTTTTTCCAGGTTTATCGATTTTACCATAAGAAATGGATAAGTCTTGGATGAACATATATGATAGGATAAATGATATAAGATATGAGGCTGGTGTGATAGAGTTTCTAGATTTTGCATACCGTGACAGAGATGAGTCATTGGCTATTCCATGCCCCTAGGGATGAGCATAGGTACCGAAAAAACGGTACGGTACCGGAACCGTACCGATACCGACCCATACCGGTATCGGTTCACTTAACCCGGTACGGTACCAGTACCTCGAAACTCGTTCAAAAAAAATTTGGTACCACTAAAAATGATACGGTACCAAAACGGGAATTCTCGAGTTTGGTACCGGAATATAAAGAGGCTATTTTTTTACTAAACTCGTGATCCAAACGTTCAGACATCCCTTCCGCATAACTTATTTGAGTTGTCGAAAGCTCATCCGTATGTTCCAGTGGAACATATATAAACTGTTATGTTATCTAATATTTTAGGAGCAACACTTCATTATGTTATGTTATACTTAAGTTGGCTGTATGTTAAGTATATACTGTGAGTTGTCGAAAGTTGTTTCGCGTAAGTAATGTGAGGAGTTGCCCACAACTGGAACTAAGGGTTATATATATTTTACGCAGAGATGTACTAATATTACCCTTATCGAGATATATATTTCATGGTTATTGTTGGTTGTGAGTTGTATGGATCTAACGTAACTATATATGTTAAGTATAATTCTGGTTTGCTACTCCTTGTAATTTTCTAGCTTCTTGCTAGTTTTTTTATTAATTTCAATTTGCCGTTCAAAAAAAAAAGTTATAATGAGGGGATACTACATTTTCTTCAACCGATAAACATTGAACTCTAAAGTGAATTCACGAATAAAAGAGTCAAAATTGAGATTACTTTTTATACTAAACGATACTCATTTCGGTTTAGTACCGGTTTACCAAGTACCGGAACCGAAACCGGTACCGGAACCGATATACCCCTCGGTTCCGGGATCATGACTACATAATTTGGTCGGGAAAAAATACGGTACTTTGTAAACGGTGCTGGTACGATACCAAAATGGTACTGTACTCATCCCTACATGCCCCTGCAAAAGCTGTAACAATTCTCGTGACAAAAATAGAGAAACTATATATAAGCATTTGATGCAAAATGAAATTTCTAGAGGTTACACAACGTGGAATTATCATGGAGAGGAATCAGATGATGATGATGGTGGTGATGATGTGCCATTTGATGGAAGTGATGGAGGTACCGATGATATGAGTGATGACGACCTTGACAAGATGTTAGATAACATAGGTCAAAGTACTTGGGGTGAAAATTGGCAGACTAGAAGTAACTCTTCCATTCCCGTTGATAAAAATTTGAACACTCTTCGCAAATTATTATATGAATCACATGAAGAGCTTTATGTAGGATGTCAAACTTTTTCAAAGTTTTCTTTTGTTGTTACCCTTTTACATTTGAAGACAACTAGGGGATGGTCAATGAACTCTGTTAATGCCACACTCGATTTATTTAGAAAAAGCTTTGACAAGAGAAACTTTGAAATGGGGACCAACAAAAGAAACTTTGAAAAGTTTGAATCCTACATTAAAAGTCATTCATGGTGATTCATCTAATTTAATTACGAAGAGTGTTAATTTTTGTCAATGGGAACAGAAGAGTTGTTTTTTAATCTGCAGTTTTCACCCCAAGTTCTTTAAACTATCGTTACCTACATCGTTAGGGTCGTCATCACTCATATTCACGGTGCCTCCATCACTTTCCCTATAGCTAATGGCACATTATCACCACCATAATCATCATCATCTGATTACTCTCCATGATAATTCATACGTAGTGTTACCTCTAGAAATTCCATTTTGCATCAAATGCTTTTTTTTAGTTTCTCTATTTTTGTAATCAAAAATTGTTATAGTACCTTTTTTGCCAGGGCCATGGAAAATAGACCAATGATACTCTGTAAGTAGTGCAAAAAATCTAAGAATCTATAATCATCTCCTAGGCCTCCATATTTGTATCATGTTCCTATCTTTATGTTATCCAAGACTTATCCATTTTTTGGTTAATCTAATAAACTTGGAGAAAAAAATATATACAACTCATTTATTAAAATTCACTTTTTAGCTTTTAAATTGTCTCAAGTTATTGTTACAACCATAAAACACTATTACATACAAACTTCAACTAATGGTACATTATTCTAATTAACTCAAGCTATCAGATAACACAATTACATACTCATACAATTTCACATTCACCACTACTTATTCAAACCGATTATAACGAATCTAATCAAAACTCATAATTTCAAAATCACATGAGTTACAAAAATATCATAATCTCATAATTGCATCAGTTATAATCAGTTATAAACTAACAATTCAAACTGATTCTAACCGAAACTTATAATCCCTAATTGCGTTAAACCACATAAGCAAAACTTATAATCACTAATTTCAGCAAATCGAATCGAAAATTAAATAGTAACATAAATGAAAACTAACGGCAATCAAATTTAATAACAAAAACTGTAACACTTACAAAAACTTATACCGCAATCAAATGACGAGCTTACGATCTCAGAATGAACAAACTAACCCTAAATCTTCAAAATAACCCTAAATCTTCAATAAACCTGACTGAATTATGATTACTCATAACGAATTATGAAGGTGTTATGAAGGTAATGGAGAGTGGAAGTGATTTTGTTGTTAAATCTGATGTTATGGAGAGTGGAAGTGATGATAAATTTGATACATCGTGAAACGAGAGTAAGGAATTTGGATTTAAACGAGAGTGGAATTGATGAGGAATTTGGGTTTAGGAATTTGGAAACGAGAGTGAAACGAGAGTGGATCTGACTCAGGAATTTGGATTTAATAAGATTTTTATGTAATGCGGGTCACGGGTCGGATCATAAAAATAAAAGTAATTATGTCACCAGGTGCACTAACAAATTATAATTCTAAGATTTTAAGTAGTAAAAATAAAAGTAATTTTTTAAAAACTTTTTTTGTCATTTTTCCAAAAACTTAGAGAATGTGGAAAGTTATGAATATGTTATTATTCGATTGTAATAGTCAATTTAGTGACAAACGTTTTTCGTGATTACCTATCCAAGAAATGAGTGATGAAAATTTCGTGACTAAAGAGCGTAACAAGAAATGAGTTAGACGTGAACCATTAGTGCTAAACTCATTGACAAATACTTTCTTGAAATAGGGTCCCCTTTGTTTATACACTATGCTTGAAATAGGGTCAACAAGGATGTAACACCCCATCCAGAGAGAAAGATGTGGTGACGAGCTTGCTCGCTATATTCGAGGTTGCAGCTCGCCACCACTCCGCCACCACACCAAGCCTCCTCGTTGTTTCTTGTTTCGCCAGGGAAGTGAGGAGCAAAAAGGCAAAATTGTTTGAAAAGTATCCTTTGGTTTGAAGGAAAAAATAATAATTTTTGAGGGGTTGGGACCAAATGAGGAGGTTGAAACTTGTTATGGGTGAAGGGTATTTTGAATTTAGAGTGTTAAGATGATGTGACACCCGGTGAGGCCCAAATGAGGAGTTTCTCCTCCTCACCATACCTTTTGCTCTCATATTGCAATCTCAGGTGCTGTTGGTTTTTAAAAGGTTTTGAGTCTGAATCTGAATGACAAGTCTGATTGTTAAGATGTGGCTAAAAAGTCTGAATCTGATTCATATAAAGTTATTTGTTTTTGTGATAACGTCTGAATAATTATAATAGTTTTTTTTACAATTCAAAAAATAATTCAATTAAACTATTATAAAAAAGTTTTTATAAATCCCAAATCCTAAATAGTTTATTTTTCATTTACAAAATAATAATTCAATGTACGATGTAGG
>BQNB010141851.1:0-17212 GCA_026074375.1 Tanacetum coccineum | reverse complement strand
TTAGATAAAAAAACAAATCATTTATATAACACTTTTGTCTCTTTCCGCTCTGTCTATTTTATATGTTCTAGCAATTCTTTCTGAACATATTTTTTGATCAGTTTCTTTCTCATGTGCTATTTTCTTGCCTTTTCGAGCACATTCCGTACGCTCTATTCGACTTATTCTTTTGCTTTCATTTGTATGTTATGGAAATTCTTTTTTGAACATACGTTGATTTGCTTTTTCACGTACATATTTTCTCTTTCTTCCTGTTTGAGTTTCCTCACAAAAAAGCTTTGTGTAACGACACTCTTTCAAAAACAATGAAGATATACTTTGATTTTAAATAATACTTTTATTTGAAAAATTCAAGAGTTATTCTTCATATCCATAAAGAATTTGTGAAAGAGTACCGCTTTGGCAACACAATTGCAACTTCTTGACAGAAAATGAGATTTTATCAAAAATCACTTTGTGAAGTTTTTAAACTCAAATCATTTGAAATGAAGAATATAGTTACAGAACAAAATATTCTTAAATCTAAAACGGATGGTCACTTGGCCAATGGTGCGGTTTTTGATTTCTCTAGACCGGATGTAGGTTTGATCTGTGATGCGCTTTTCGATATAGAAATACTTGTCTTAAACTATATAAATCATTGTTTCTGAAACCACTTATTTTTTTTTGAACTTACGAAAACTTTTGTGATTTTGTTTAAGAAACATGAGACATTAAAACGATCACAGACATTTGAGCATTATCCTTGTAATTTGCACAGTTTTCAACTCATTCAATCATGTTCAAACATATAAGCACACTTAATGAAAAACATAGCTAGAAGTGATATATTCTTACTTAAACACCGGGTGGTCACTAAGCTGCTATACAATACGGTTAAAACCGGATACAACTTAGATTGCTGACGCGGATGTAAATATAGAAACACAAAACTTTAACTAGATTTATCATTCCATGATTTTCAGTTTAGCAATTAAACCCAACAACCATTAAGCCCAATATACATTTAAGTCCATTTGATCTTTTTGCCCAAAATAAAGCCCAATTGAATTTTAATTTAGCCCAATCCTTAGTCCAATTCCATTTCGGTCATATCACATTTAGTGTTAACAAGCATAAGAATCCGCGCTTTGCGGCGGGGCTAATTTTTTTACGATAAAATATTGTTTTTTCTTTGTGTTTCTTTAATTACCGTAGGCCGGTTTTTCATTGTATAAGAGCTGGGCCTTCGTTTGGATTTTCTTTAGTTCTTTAAGCTGTTCTATTTGTACAATTGAAATTTATTTTTAAGAAAAATTGTGTAAAGGCATTCAAATAAAATGTGTTAGCTCGGAACATTTTTAACGTGGTAATTTTTTAAAAGCCGTAACAGCCCTGCAGCAATGCACGGGCACAAAACCTCTTACTCAAAGTAAAACGTGCAATACGTATTGTCTAGAATTTGTATCCGTATTTTTCCTTAGGCCGTATATAGCTACGTAGCATCTAACTTAGTAAAAAGCACTTTATTGTGAGAGGTATAAGCTGAAAAAGATTTCACAAGGCCTAAGAAAATAACACATGAAATTGGGCTGCCATTGGCATTGTATTGGGCCGGTGTTGGGTTGGTTCTTTCCGCTTACACAAAACGACATCGTTTCTTTTCAATTTTAGGATATATAGTAATTGAAATTGACCAAAGTCAATCGAATTTGACTATTAAACCTTGACCTAAATTTGACCAATCATTATAATACTCAATCAAAATTCTAATTGTTCATCCGAATCGAAATTCACCCTATATAACAACTGACCGAAATTCATTTCTTAACACAAATAAGCATGAATAAGCTACAAATAAGCATTTAAATCTTATCAAGCTACTTAATCATCTCAATCATGATACTAACAATTAAATACTTTCAATCATGTGAAAACACATCAATGAAAACAATAATATACTCAATTCGAAAAACCTCTAAATCCATGAACCCTAGATCTCGAACGAATTCAATTTCGATTGCAATACAATGTTGTTTAATCAATTAAAACCAATATTCAAAGTTGTTATGCTTACGTTCTGATTGCGGAAACCACAAAGGATTGTTAATAAAACTTGTGAACCCACAATTGAATTTGAACAACGACACCCACAATCGAATTTGCTTTTAACAGAAATTGGAAATAATGAAAAAATAATTTTGAGGAGTATATATACTCGACTCTTTTTCAGTTTGACTAGGTTGTCCGAGATTGAGGTTTCAAAGATCGTCATGTTCAGTCCCTTTAGTTATTATATAATTTTCTTTTAAGCCAAAAATTTTCACAAACTCTCCCTTAGAGTGTGATCACTTCTCATGGATTGTCCGAAGTATGGATTTTGTCTTTTTCAAAGCTAGGTTAATCACGAAAAAATTTGTAACTCTTTCTCGAATAAATACTCATTTTAAGAATTTAATCTTTTTGTCACAAAAAATTATTCGAGAGATCATTATTTTTGCTTTTCTCTTTCAAAATTATGATTTTCCAAAGATGATAATGTGAAACATTCTTTTCTTTTTGCGAACGGAAATTTACAAACACATGTTTTAGCGGTAACGAAATATTTTTGTCATATTAATAACTCCCTCTCAGATCATGATCCCGTTTATGCATTTAGAGAATGTGTTGAGAATATACGAATCATGAATCTAATAAAAAACAAGGAGACATGTGATTGTATAAATATCTAATAATTTTGTATTTTTTCATATTCCAATTTTTATTTGTTTTTATATTTTGAAAAAATTAAAGAAAATCTTTTTGACTTTTTTATTTTTTCAATTTTTATCTTGTTTTTAAAATTTTATTTACAAGTTTTGATGTATGATCTTGAATATCAAAAAGATAATTTTTCCAGACGTTCCAACTCTGTTAGAATCATACATCTCATACCAATTCTGTAAACTAGATACTCAAACCTTTCCTTTGGAAGAGCTTTCGTAAATAGATCAGCCAATTGGTATTCAACATGCTCTTTGATGAAATGATAATGGATCTTGATGTGTTTTGTACGCGAATATTGTATCGGATTGCATGAGATTGCAATTGCGCTCTTCGAGTCAAAGTACATCGGATTTTTTTGAAACAATATCCATATTCCAAGAGTTATGTTCTCATCCAGATGACTTAAGCACAACACGTGCATAAAGATACGTATTCAGCTTTCAGGGTCGACATTGCAATACAATCTTGTTTCTTTGATGACCAGCTCACCAAATTTTCTCCTAGAAATTGTATACCCCCTGATGTGCTTTTACAATCGTCATGGCACCCTGCATGGTTTGCATCTGAATATTCAATTAGTTCAAAGACGAAGTCCTTCGGATACCACAGACTGATGTTATAAGTCTGTTTTAGGTATCGAAAGATCCGCTTAACCTCTTTGAGGTGTTTGACCGTAGGTCGTGCTTGATAACACGCACAAACAAAAGTGGCAAATGCAATATTACGTCTACTACCTGTAAGATATATAAGCTCTTCGATCATGCTACGCTATTTCGTTTGATCAGTTGGAGTGCCTTGTAAATCAACATCTGGTTTGGCTGTATCCATTGGTGTGCTAATCGAATCACATCCATCCATTCCATGTTTTTTCAAAATCTCTAAAGTTTATTATGACTGACTTATAAATATTCCACAGGGTGATTGATGAATCTGAAGTCCAAGAAAGAACTTCATTTCACCCATCATTGACATCTCAAATTATTTTTCATTAGTTTTGCTAATCTATTTGAAAAAACTAGATTTGTTGAGCCAAATATGATGTCATCGACATATACTTGTACAAGTAATATGTCATCCCCGTGTCGTATTGTAAATAAAGTCGGGTCAACAATACCTTTTGTAAAGTGATGTTCAATCAAGAAAGATGACAACTTGTCATACCATGCTCTTGGAGCTTGTTTGAGACCATATAGAGCTTTTCAAAGACAATAGGCATGATCAGGAAAGTCAGGATCTACAAAACCATTAGGCTGACTCACATAAACTTCTTCCTTTTGAGGACCATTAAGGAAAGCAGTTTTGACATCCATCTAATATATGGTGAAGTTCTTGTGAGCTGCATAAGCTACGAACATTCTGATAGCCTCAAGTCTTGCTACGGGAGAAAATGATTCCCCAAAATTAATTTCTTCTTCTTGACGGTACCTGGTATTAAGTTTTATATACCTAAATAATATCACAATATAATATAAACCTAAGAGCAATTAAGAAAATTACCAAGTTACCCTCGATAAAATTCACTCTTAAAAATATATATAATACGTATATTTAACCAGGTAAATATGATCACCCGGGTCGTTTCCCCAACGACTAGTGAATGTGAAACCTTGTTTAAGCTTGGATTATGATTTAAATAAGCAAATGGATGATTTGATAATCTAAAGCAACAATTAAAATGGACAATTAAAAACAATTAAACAATTAAACTAATACGGGAAACAAATAAAACGTGACAATTAAGAAAGTAAACTAAATTTAACCCCTAAAAATGTAAACTAAAATTCTAAACCTAAGATAGGACAAAAGAAAATTTTAGGAAAAAGAAAACATTTTTTGATTATTTTGAATTAGTATGAAATTAAAGACTAATTTAATCTAATTAAATCTTAAAAAATAGCAATTAAGTACTAAAATTTAGAAAATGGAATTTTTAAGTTTAGAAAAGTCTAAAAATATTAAAAAAACAAGGAAAAACTATTTTTACTATTTTTATTATTAAAAAATCCCCTCCCCCCCCCCTCCACCCCCCCCCCCCCCCCCCCCCCTCCCCCCCCCCCCTCTATTTTAAAATTTAAAATAAAAGCTCAAAAATGAAATTTAAGATCTAAAAAGTGTAAAAATGATTTTACTAGATGTAAACCCTAAGCTATTTTTTATAAAACTAAAAACTATTTTTTTGAAACTTTTTTCTATTTTTATTGATTTTATAAGATTTTAACTTTCGAAAATTGATTAAAAATAAAATAAAAGCTGGAAAAATCTATAAAATTCAGGAAAAATCCTAAACACTAGCAGTAACACAAGAAAAATAAGAAAAAACAAATTGCTTAAAGAATAAGCCCTCAAATGAGCTTATTATGCTACGGCTTATTATAGAAAAGGGGAAATGAAAACGTGTACTAGTATTAAATGTGGGGAAACAATACTGGATGAGCTATTGAAGCAAATGGCTAACACGTTGGGCTTATAACTGAGAGGTCGTGGGTTCGAGTGTGGGCAACCCCTTTTTGCTATTTTTTTATTTTTTTTGACTTTTAAGAAAAAAC
Organism: Tanacetum coccineum; assembly: GCA_026074375.1. Taxonomy (NCBI): domain Eukaryota; kingdom Viridiplantae; phylum Streptophyta; class Magnoliopsida; order Asterales; family Asteraceae; genus Tanacetum; species Tanacetum coccineum. The sequence goes on along the minus strand of BQNB010141851.1, from coordinate 11,921 downwards.
TAAATTCTAAAACTTAAAAAGGACACTAAAATAAGCTACTTTAATAAAAGGGACTTAAGCTAAAACTAACTAATAAGCTCTAAAACAGCTTATCAAAGCTGCTGTCACAGTGAGAAAGGTTTTGGGCTACAGCTCTAAAAAGCTCAAATTAAACTTAATTTGAAAAAGAAAAAGTGTTCTAAATAGCTTATGACTTGCTTAATCTAAAAATGAAAAGAAAATAGAGCTTGAAGTTCTAGAAGACCACTGAAAGCTATGATGAAAGTGACATACTCAGTAAACTAATCAATAAGCTCAAAACCAAAATAAGCTCAAATGCTCAAAAAGCAAAGACAGCAAATGAGCATTTGTAAACTTGTCAAACAACTTATAAGCAACTAATCTAAGCAATTAAACCTACTACTTCAAGCTAGAATCTAAAATTTAGAAGCTAAATTCTATTGCTAACTGTTTTTGGCTTTTTGTGACTTTGATAACTAAATTAACTAGGGTATATATGTAAAATGCATTTTTAAGACCTTAATCTATAATAAGCTATAACTAAACTAAATCCTACTTGAATTTAAGACCTACAAACTATGAGTACATAGCTAAATCTAAGTTAAATAGTGACAGCCAAGTACTAACTGCTTGTTTGTATCGGTGCACTTTTGCACAAGTTGCGACTCATTTAGTGCAGGTTAACTAAGGGTTTATACCTGTCACCTTAGTCTCACTCAATAGAGGTGTACAAACAAAGTGCAAGCAAGATCTAAGCCTTTGAGGGCTTAGATCAAAGTTTGCACAAGTGAAATTTCAAGAATAATTCCCCTGGTGCAGGAACATCTAAATTAAGACATAACTTTTGAATTTCTTAAAACTAACTTTTAAAAACTCTTTTCCTAATGTCCTTAACTGAATTCAAAACTGTCTCAAAAAGATTTGCACAAAACTTTTGACTTTTGATAGTCAAAGTGGCTTATGCCAAACACCCCTTTACTACTTTGACAGATTTTAAAAAACTTCATAAAATCAAATCTATTTATCAAAAGCCTAATACCAGATGATTTTTAGCTTATAATAATCCTAACTAAACATGGAATTAACAAACTGATTAAGTATTATTCTAAGATTTAAAACTAATTTTCTTACTATTTTTGGGTTTTTAGGTTATTAAGGAAACCTTATATTAAAGACTAAGATCTAAACTATTTTAATCAAAAACAGATGAGCAACTATGATTATTAAGCTGGTTAAGACACAAATAAGCACTAATAAGCAAATTAAATAAGCAAATAAGAAGATCTAAGTTTAGAAGCTATAAAACTATTATTCAAGGCAAGAAATTATAGGAAAACTTACAATGCCTCTAGCTAAACAAGAGGAAACCAATATGGAAGCTTTCAAGCTCCTCAGGCTTTTTTAGAAGCTAGGGTAAAAGTCCATAGGGATCCTTCCTTTTTAGATCCCTCTTCCAAAAGCTCAAATCCAATGAATTCCATGGTAAATGTAAATTACACTGGTTTAAGGTTTAGAAAGGAGTAATTCTGAATTGATTAAGCTCTATTTCAGCTTATAGACTGAAAAGGGCTTATTGATCTTAGCTTATTTAATAGAAAAAAAGTTAAAGCTTATGAGATTAGGTAAAAGAGCTTAAGAGAGATTAAAACAAAATGAAAATTTCATTATAACTCAAGCGTGATTTACATGTATAGAAAAATTACAAGGATTTAAAGCTAAATTAAGCTAAAAAGAAATTAAGCTAAAATTAAGACCTAAGCTACGTGTGTGTGTGTGTGAAGAGTGAGGCCCTATTTATAGGTGCTGGAAGAAGCTTCTAGGATGCCTTGCCTTGCTCTTCAATCCTTCAATCTTTACCACTCATTGTCATAATTATTGGATCAAAGATTTGAGCCATTGGATCAATAACACACTCATACAGATTGCCAAGCTGTCATTCTTTGATGTGACAGCTTGTGCTAGTTGTGTGAGTGTGTTTAGTGCAAAAACCCACACCCCTTGTGCTTTCCCCATGGCTGACGTATCAAGAGCTTGAGTGAGAGCTTAAGTAACCCTTAATTTGACTGATATGACCCCTCCTTAGTGTTAACGAGCTCATGAATTGACCATCTAACCCTTTAATTCTCAATTGCCCTCTCATTTTTAATCCATGGTAAATCAATGAAGATGATGAACAGTAACTAGGGCTTTGGCGCGTTTTTTATAACTGAATGAGTAAAATTCAGTTGAATCTTTGCCCTATTGACAATACTAGCCCCTCTCATTTCTTTTCCCTTTTCTAGTTATAAATAACTTTTGAAAATTGCAAGTTTAGCCATTGTGGTTTATTTAAAAGGGAAGTGGGCTAATAACTTGGGCTTATGAAAGGGTTTTTGGGCCAAATGGATCTGGGTGAGGAATTTTAGGGTATTTCAGGAGGCCCATTAAGCTTTTTAGGGCCCAATAAGAGGTGAGGGGTTATTTTTGGACTTTTGTGAAACTTGGAGGGTAAAAATGGAATATTATGGGGTCTTGTTGACTTTTGTTGACCATGTTTGACTGGATTTGACTAAGACTTGACTTTTCTGGCTTCGGCTTTGAATCTTTGGCTTCTTTTTGTACTCTTCTGATTCTCATGTCCGTGCTTGCCCGTTTTTGATTATTTTCTTGTGATTTTTGATATTTCCGTACCTGCACACACAAAACACAAATACGAGCATATTTTTGCCATTTTTGGTCTGTTTTGGGTTTAATTAGGTTATTTTAGGTACAAATGGATATGTGTATTCTACACTTATCAGTACCTTTTGGCGACGAGTCGAGACTTGTTGCGAATAACCGTATTCTCTGCGTCAGTTTTATTTTTCCAAAGCCATTTTACCCCGATAATATTCCTTCCAGCAGGTCTCTCGACTAATTCCCAAACTTTTATTCTTTCAAACTAATAGAGCTCGTCTTGCATTGACTCAATCCAATTATGATCTTGCATCGCTTCTTTGTTCTTTTGGGGTTTAGTAGTACTCACAGTAAGCGTATACATGCACATTTTAGCATCAGTATTTAGTCTACTTCTTGTCATAACTAGTTTGTAGGGGGACCAATCACTTGTTCGAGAAGATGAGCTTGCGTCCATTTATCAGTTGAATGGTGCAGTTGATAAAAGTCATGCATATTTGACGGATTCTGATTTGTTGAAGATGACTCGACTTCTTCAGTTACAGGAGAACAAAATGGATTGATGAAAGTGTTTCCATCAAGTTTTGCATTATCTTCTTGAATAGATTCATCATCTTGATCAATTGAGGAGCTTTATTGTCTTTTTTAGGTAAAGGGTTTCTTCGGTAAATTTTATTACGCCAAAAAACATTTAAGTACAAGAGATGAGGGTGAGTCCCATAACTTCGCCCGTTACATGGGCAAAACTACTTCCTAAAAGGAAGGTACACAAAATGACTAGACAAAAGAAACATAAATTTATTTTTTCTTGCAACCTCGAACACGGATATCCAGATTATCGCATATATATTAAAGCTCATGAGAAAGATCCTGGCCTTCGTACATATCATCATTGTATGGGTCATCATCATAGGCACCATTACCATACGAATCCCTCCATTGTTCCAGTAAACTTTGAGTGCCAAAACCTACCCTTTCATATGCCATAGATCTAGCCATATCATTATCAACTGATGCAACCTCATCTTTACTTTCATATTCACCCGGAAACTCGACCTTCTTCAAAGGATTGCCAGCTTTATCCACAAGAATAGCTTGCCCACTAGTAAGTAAATCTCCAAACTTCTTGATTTTCTCAATAATAGGAGTAGTACCAGAACTACTATTATCGACATTCATAAATGAGGATCTACTTGAAGTAGCCCCGTTAATTACCAAATTAGTAGTCCCCTATTGGTACCAAACTCTCCATCATTATCGACCGAATTAAGAACATCAAATGGATTTGAATTACTTACCTTAATAGTAGGTTCTGCACCTTTCTTCTTATTACTACTGGAATTAGCAGTAGCCTTTTTGGGAACAGGTCGATATTCTTTATGATGTTTAAAACCCATTTTCGGACCAACCGGAATACCTCGAGAAGTTTGACTAGGCTTCTTCACAATCTTCTTCTCACCAACACCTGTATTCTTCGGACATTCCTCATGAATATGTCTAAAAACCTTACAGGACGAACACCTAGGAGGTTTCTACTCATACTCAACACAGACATTACATGTATAATAGCCCTCCCTAGTAATTTAAGACATAGCCATGACAATGTTATATTTCAACTCCACATCAGCTCGAAGCTCAATCATAACTCTAGCATAGCTTGACCTACCCCAAGATTACATGCACATATTAGACGTATAGGAGTCAAGCATTAGAGGAGTACCCAGTTTAGTAGCAATGGCACTCAAGCCATCCTCGCTGAAGGCCGTAACAGGTACACCATGGAGTTTAACCCAAACTAGAACAGTACTAACATCTTCTTTTAATAGGTTCTTATTTGGGTGCCATTTCTTCCGGATAAACCATGAACCATTCTCAAGCATAGCATCTAAGCCGTCTATGGAGCTAAATTGAAAGGAGAATAATCTAGTAGACGAGCTGAACATTGAGCGAACAAGCCCATATTTACCCCAAGTATTCCTAACATAGTTAGCAACAACAGGGTATGCCACCTTCTTACCCACGAAAAAACCATAAGTTATATTAGCAAAGCGTTCACTAATAGCACGAATAGAATCCACCAAAACAATTACATCAATCCCATTACCCCCGAGTGTAAACAAAGTATGAACATTCACTTTCTTCCCACTTGGTTTACCAGTTATATTAGCATACAAAGACTTACCAAGGGCATTACCAGCCGTAGTAGTAACCAGCGTAGATAATGGTGGAAAATATTCTGAAACAGTAGTAACGTCCAAAGAGTTTTACTTTCCCATCTCAACTGTCATGTCAACCACAGATGGTGTTACACCCTCCTAAACGGCAGATGCAACACCAACTGGAGTATTATCATTCATAGTATCTTCTGAATCTGTAGACACACCAATACCTGAAGAGGTATTCTTCTTATTCCTATTGAGATCCTTCTCCTTAACACCTCTCCCTCCCTCACTCCTTTTTTGGCTTAGAAAACTATGTTCTATATCCTACACATACACTTCACATAGTCCAATCCAGATAACTAATAATAAGATGCAGTCCAGAAGACAAACGCCGATCTTCAATAAATGAGAAACCCTAGATGAATCTAAGGCTTAAATTAAGAACAAGAAACAAACTGCAAGCACCCACCAAACACACACGCGATCCCTAAAAAAAGAACAAACAATCGAAACCCTAAAAGGGAATCAATTGGCTGATTTGAAGTTTAAGGGAGTTGAATGATAGATCTTCACAGAAACCCCACCTAAGATTTCGAAACCCTAACTAGTTAGAAGAATCAAAACAAGAAAGAATTGGAGGGTTTGTAGTAGATGAGACACGGCAAAAACCCTAGATTAGACGAGAACATACTATAACCAATACCCTAACCCAAAGATTGAGGCTTGATCGCAAGTAGGAATTAGTCGATCAAAAATAATAAAGTTAGGGATGTAAGGGATTTTCGCCAAAAAGGGAATCTCTAGAGGGATGTTCACAAACCTTGAGGAGCTTCATTGTCACCAACGATGATTGTTGACGATGAAGGTGTGTCTTTATTATTGAAAGTTGTAGGTGCAACGAAATTAGTGGACACTTTTGGTTGTCTCTTATCATAGTATTCCTCATAAAATAGACAAAACAAATCATCAAAATCTTTTTTGACGATGTTTGATTTGATTCAGCTGACGCATCTTCAAAATTAAAGCGTCTCGGGTTCTAAATAGCTGTGTTCAGAAGCCATTGCCTTAACTCATAAAACTTAACATGAATGGTTTCTATAATTTCCCGTGTTCTGCGGTTGTAGATTCAAAACTATCTTGAAGATTCAGAATAACTGATAAAGATCTCGATGTCCGCCTTTGGATTCATCTTTCCAAGGTCATCACGACCATTGGTTAGATAACATTACCATCCAAACACATGAAAGTACTGAACATTGGGTTTTCTGTTCTTGATTAGTTCATATGAAGTTTTATTGTAATGAGTATGCACTAAAGAACGCTTTTGTGTAAAACAAGCAGTGGAAATAGCTTTAGCCCATAAGAAATCTGGTGCTTTTGTAAAGATCAGCATTGTTCTCGCAGCCTCTACAAGAGTTTGATTCCTTCTTTCAACAAAACCGTTTTGCTGAGGAGTTCTTGCGTTTGAGGTTTGATGCGTGATGCCAACCTTTTCATTATGAGCTTTAGTTTTTTATTCTTGAATTATGTGCCGTTATCAGTTATATGATGTGTCGTTGTGTGGTTGTAATTTATGTTTCAAGTTTTAAATTTATATTTTGCCTACTTTACCAAAAACAACATTTTAACGGGTAGTGTACCCGGTCAGATGGGAGTTTTGTGGTAAGCAGTTATATGATGTGTCGTTATTAGTTATATGATGTGTCGATCACTAAAAGCGAGAATGTTAACTCCTAATTCTATCAGTATTTTAGTTATCTATGTTAGTACTAAATTAATCTAATTTATGATATGCTTAGGCTAATGATAAAGGGAGGTTTCAGCCTGAGAGACTGACATGAGTTTGGGTATCTAACCTAAGGTTTTGATGACAAGCAAAGCAATAAACATACATAAGAAGATTAACAAATGATAGAGAAGTCGTCAAGTACTAATATAAAGAAAGCATATCAACCAAGAATAATCCAATAAACGCAGGTTTGTTTATTAGTGCAATGATTGACTTATCTTAAAGGGTATATCATTCTTAGACTTAGGCGGTACTTCTTCCTAAGACCTAGACACACTAATTCTGTCATAATTAGACACATCCGCATAAAGAAAGCATTTGTTGATTATAATCTATCTTAGGAGATTAATAATGGTGCTCTTACTAAACCCTAGCCTATCAGGACTTTACCTACTTATTGCTTAACGACTCTTTATATACTAGTAGTCCATTGTCTGAGTCCTTACCAATGGAATAAGAATGTACTCGTTGATCCCAGGTTTACCTACTGGTCCAACTAAGCTCACTAAACTAAAGGCAAAGATAGGTCAATATTTGTGATCCTATGATTCTACATATATAAATTTCAATATGGAGAGCTATCTCGGACTCTTAGCTTACGCCCAAACAACACCGAAGTTGCAGCGCATTAAATATGTAGGACTAGACCCAGTTGAATGATAGGTCGCATAATTAAGCACGTAAACAAGTATAAACTGATAAACATAATCAACAATCAATGATAAATTAAGTAATAAATATAAACAAACCAAACATTAAACCTTCATAAACATGGCTGATACCTAAAGGTATCAACCGATAGTCATTGTAAAAATACACACGGTATTATATATGAACGATTAAAATAAAGAAACCTTAACCGAACGCATATTGGGTTGTGCGAAGATTATAAGAGTTTTCCTATAATCTTGAGGATCTTTTCTGACCTTCTATGCTCCTTTATTCGTCTCTTGGTCGACTTGGTGGTTTAGGGTTTCACTTGCATACCTAAAACTGAGTTTAGGGTCTTCTATTTACAGAGTCTGGAAATAGGTCGATACGCCGTATCGGGCGATGTGGGATACAACATATTGGGGATTTTTTAGAGTAAGGATCACGTTTGATATCTTTTAGAATCTTCATGTATAATAAACCTTGGATACGGCGTATAGAGGCTCCTCGATACTGCGTACTGAATCTTGTTCCTTCGTGGTCTTTAGTGAAGTGCAGGCACATATACGCTGTATCTTCCTTGGTGGATATGACGTATTGGATGTCAGAATCAGTTTCTTCATATTTCTTCGTTTAAGCTCCAGAATGCGTGTCTTTAAGTTAATCTTCACCAAGTACTCCATAATTATTGCAATTCTTAAATACAAACGATTACGTAACAATTCTTTGCAATAATTATACAAAATGGGTTATTTACATTGGATAAACGATGCTATAAAAGTAACGTTATTTGATGTCGTCATTCTAAAATATTGAATTGTAGCTCGTAGATTCACTTAGATCTGAGTTATGAACTTGATAATCACTTTTGGGGCCTCCTCCTTTGTACGAATAAAAATAAACCCATGTGTAACGGGAGTAATCATCGACAATCACTAATATATACTTCTTATCGTTAATGCTTTCCACCCTCATTGTTCCACATAGATCTATGTGTATTAATTCCAGTTTTGAATCGGTACTTGGAACAAATTTGGGTTTGAGGATGAATCGTTTTCTTTGTCCTTGCTCACAGGCTGAACACAAATGATCTTTGTCGTATTTTAACTTTGGAAGTCCATCTACTAAGTCTTGTTTGGTGAGTTGGTTTATGGTACAGAAATTTAAATGAGAGAGTTGTCGGTGCCATAACCATGATTTCATTGATTTAGCTTCAAACATTAAACACACAGGTGAAGAAGTTTCCATATCTAAAATAAAGATAGTGTATAAATTTGAATCATGAATACCTGACAAAAGATCTTCTCCTTCCAGATATCGAACATCACGTTTTGGAACGAAAAGCAACTTCTAAGTCACCGTCACAAAATTGACCTACTGAGAAAAGATTGTGTCCAAGGCCTTCAACATAAAATACATGACATATCATAACATTTCCATGCAAATAATCTCAGTATCATGTGAATGCTGCAAAATGGTCATTTACTGAACGGACTGTTCCCATAAACTTCTCAACGAAGTATTCAACAGTTTGATGTTACTAGTTGTATGCTTTGAGCATCCACTATCAATAATCCACAGTATGATTTGTATCACCTGCAATGCATGGAAAAAATACAGATGAAAGAGTGGAAAGTTTGGCTACCCATTTCCTAACGGGAACCGGTGTTCTAGAGTGGGACACGGCATTATCTCTACTATTTGTTACACTCGGGCTCGTTTTTGCATTTTCGATCTTAGGTGACCAACTAAAATTTGGTTGTTTTTGAAACCATTTTTGTGACTTCCTACTTGTTTTTGCTTTTGTTTACATGTAACTGCTAAGTGTTCTAACTTGCTTAAATAGTGAAGTTGTCAATGAAACACTAGAGTCCTTATCTTTCACATTTAAAGGAGTACCTACAGCAAACCTAAGTTTCACAACTAATGAGGTAGTATCTAAAAACTTAGATTTCACAACATTAAGTGTAGTGAATAAGTCTCTCCTAACTTTGAGATTCACAGACAACTTATACCTAGCAAGACACCTATCATGACACGGGGTAAGCACATTTTTATCATATGAAACACACATTGCATCAACATTCGCTTTAAGAGCATTTTCAACATTAACATTTGCTAAATGACACAGGGTGAGCACATTTTTATCACATGAAACACACATTACATCAACATTCGCTTTAAGATCGTTTTCAACATTAACATTTACTACATGATCTTTGGTTTTAACAACATTCAAATGAGATGTAACATTTGTCTTTTTATGTTGCCTAAAATGAACTTCTACATTCTTTGGATGTATCTTAGTGTGAGACAAGAACATCTTGGAAGAATAGTGTCTTGTCTCACACTAAGATACATCCTTCTTGGTGCTATGACTTTGTGTTGCCTCCAAGAGTCGATCATTCAAAAGCTCATTTTGTTTGAGTGTTTCACAAAGTTCACTTTCCATTGACTCAAAAACATTTAACATCACTTGTACTTCTTTTGTAAGCTCCGTTTGTAATGTTGACAAATGTTCATGTAAAGATGCATTAATCGTTTCACCTCTTGATAACAAAATTCTCAAAGAACTTAGTTTTCAAAATAAGAAAAATCTATACCTGTTATAAAAGTTTTAGCATCAACTAGTTCTTATAATTGTTCAATTTTAAATTTGATTCTATCAAAAAACTTTTTGATATTATTATTTTTGGCGTTTTCAAAGGAGGTAAACTCGAATTAATCACATTTGCATTGACATGAGTTACAGTAGAAGTATAAGCTTCTAAAAATATTGTTTTTAAGAGAAAGTTCAACTTGTGGAACAAAAGTTTCATAAAGTTTGTTTTATTTTGTATAATTAATTGGAACAAAATTTACTTTTTTCTCAATAGCCTTTAGATCGTTAAATTTTTCTTTCATTTTTAATCGACTCTTGTCTGAATCATCGAGAATTTCCTCAGTGTCACAAACATTAACATGCATTTTTTAATCACGAAGAGATAAAGCATCTTACAGCTTACGATTCTTTAACATTGCTTTCTTGAGAGTATAAAGATTTTTATAACCCAAACCATTTTGCAAACTTGGATAATTGACAGAATTAGGTTTTGGTCCAAGCATATGAATAGCTTGAATTGAGTTACTTATTTGACAAACATATTTTCAAAAGCTTTGATTTGTCTTCTAAATCAAGAATATCATCGAGATACTTATCCTCAGTTTTGTTAAATTTAAAGTTTTCAAAGAAGCACAATCATATTTTAGTTGCAAAGAATGTTTTATTTTTCTTGAAAGTTTTATTTGTAACTCTTCTTTTTCAATTTCAAAAACCTTGATTTTTCCTTTATCTTGACGAAATTGAGTTCGCATTTGCTGATCTAGCTTCTTTTCTCGACGAGTAGCCTCAATGTACTCTTTTTGAAAATCAGTTTTATTTTCATTTTTGCTTTTAAATTCCCTAACCCTTCCCTTATACTTCTTAAGCTCTTTGGTTAACAAAGCATTTCTCTGTTTAACCTCCTCAGAAATCATTCGTTCTTTTTCAGCCTTTAGTTGTACATTTTAAGTCAACGATTCAATTTCAACATCTCTTTAATCATGATCATTTTTATCTTGTTTAATACATCCATCATTAACCTCTACTTTTGGATCATCAAATATAATATCACTATTTATTTGGTCATCACCAATTGTGGGCTTAATAATTTCTAGTTGCTCATGATACTTTTGTTCATGATCATTTACCGAGTATAATTCACTTATAAAGCTCATAGATGGATCAGATACCTCACTGATGAAGTCAGAATCATAGACTGGCCCTTTGTTAGAATCACAGTCTGCTTGTTGAATTTGAGCCATCATGCAAACACTAGCACACAGCTCTTTAAGCTCTTCCACCTCAGATGCATATGCAAGTAGAAAATCATTATATTCTACCTCGAGAATAATCCCAACCTTATCTTTCTTAGAAAGAAGCATTTGTTCTTGGAAATACTTTGAATCACGAACCCTTCACTTTGAACATTCTCTAGCATAATGACCTTTAGCATTACAGTTATAGCATTGAACATTAGGACCATTCCCAGAATTTGCCGTGGTTCTTGGAATTCTCTGAACATTATTCGAATTCCTAGTATTTCTCTAAACAATCACATTACCAACAGCATCTCCTTGAGTATCACCAGTCCTTCTCACATATTGTCTACTATTCCTAACATTCTTGCTTTTAATATCCACACGATTAGCCTATCAATTGCTTGATTTCTTGTATTCAAAAAAGTGCGAAGACAATTGTTTGTTGGTGTAGAATAGCGTTGAGTAATTGCATGAGCAAGGAGCATCATTGCTGTTGTCAACCTATCTTCTTGATCATCACAAATTGCTTTTCCTTGATAATTATCATCATAACCAATAACCAAAGGAGGATGTGTAACATAGTAAGCAGATGGAGATCAAGATGATAGGGAACTTACATATGTTTTTGCAACTAGAGCAAGAGGATCATGTGTCTTTGCAGCTTGTTTTTCTCTGGAAGCATTCACGTTTACCTCATATTGCTGAAGAGGATCAAACAAAGCATCGTAATGATCTTTCCTAAGATTATTTGATAAATGAACATTTGTGACATATTTACTCCATTCTGGCTGTAAAGAGTTAAGAAACTTGGTATTTACTAATGC
>BQNB010141850.1:0-17212 GCA_026074375.1 Tanacetum coccineum | reverse complement strand
CAAATATGGGAGGAAAGATTTAGAACAAAAAACCTTCAAATTTTCCTTCCCTTTCTTTTCCTTTCTTATTAAAATAAAACTCAAGAACACTAATATGTTTTTGTTCCCCTTCTTTTCCTTTCTTTTCTTCTGAAAATTAAACTCGAGAACTGAGCGTAAATGTATTTGGTGAGTGGTAAAGTTGAAGAGACTGATGTGCCGCTGACGCGTCACACGAAAACATCACCAGTACTCGATCTAGCCTAATGCAAATAATGGATTATTTCAATTGTGAAAATAAGAAAAAGACAAGATGATTGTTTCATCACATTAGCCTCGTCATTGTACGAGAGTTTATTTATTTATTTTTTAAATTGTGGTTTCTGGTTCATCAATACATCCATAGTTGAACCACCATTTTAGCCATTTACCCAAAGACACATCGTAAATAGCGGGTGATTAAGATCCACAAAATGGTAAATCAAAAAAACTTCATACTCATTATCCATCAAAAAAATGGCAAACCCTAGAAGAAACTCATTCCAAACCACCCAAGAACTCCCAATTTTCACAAACCCTCAAATCCAATCAAGGTTTTCAACACTCAAACTATTCTTAAAAAAACCACAATCATTCCCTTTTTTACTATCACTTCTCTTAATCTTAACATGGGTTTTCCTTAGAATCCAACAAAACTCACAAATCCAACCAAAACCCATAAAAACAAACACCCTTTTAGCCAATGATGATATAGATCAAGACCAAGAAGCTAATGTCATTAGATTTAAATCAAATTTCCCATCAAAGATAGCTAAAGATAACAGGGGATGGTTACTTGATCCAGTTTCTATAGCTTTAGCTTCTGGAATTAAAGGTGGTGCATTGGTTTGTAATTCGATACATGTGGGTGAGATAAAACCGGGTCGATATAGGGGGAATCATAGGCATCATAGCTGTAATGAGACTTTTTTGATATGGGGTGGTAGGACGTTGTTTCGGTTGGAGAACAAGGCGAGTGAGAAGGGTTTTGCGCAGGTTTTGGTTGGTGTGGAGGATGTTGCGGTTGCGGTTAGTCCTGCTGGGACTGCTCATGCTTTGATTAATGTGGATGAGACGCGGAGTACGTTTATTATTGGGTGTCAAGATAGTGTGATTAACTATGATAAGTCTAGTTCTGATTTTGGAGTTTGGGATGATCTTAATTAATTTTTAGTTTTTTTGTTGTTGTTGTGATGTGTTTGCGGTTTTATGTGAATGTTACTGACTTGTGTCTAATCTTGTTATGCTGTTTTTTGTAAGGTTAGTTGAAACATACAGTTAGATGTATTGCAGCATTGCTAACGAATGCTTTCGTTCATCAAAAGTAAAACGATATGTTCTGCCACAATAATGCTTCAGATAATCGAACAGTAAAGGTAAAAGTATAAAACTGGTGCCATTTAACAAGATAAATACGATAACGTGTTATGCTTCAAACAATCAAACTGATAGTATTTTGCATCTAAAGTCACAGCTAGCAGTACATTAGTACAAAATGGCACCAACTCTCGAACGCACTTATACAGAACATGAATCTTTGGATGTAGGATGTTGATAAGTACTTTCTAGATGTGGATGTATTATAGCTATGCTAATTTTATATTCAGGCATATTGTTTAATGCTGCAAATTCCAGAAAAAAAATAAACAACAGAGCAGAAAGTATTACAGCTTCAGAAATGACCCATTCTTGAATGCCAAGTCCCGAAATGATACCCATTGTACATGATAACAAAGGGGTAAAGGAGGGGTAAAAGGTGGGCCTTTGGGTATGCATAACAATACCGTATGATGGGGATCTTGAAGATGAAGAAAGCAACAATAGAGAGAAAAGAAACCAGAGATAGAAATCTCAATTATTATCAAAACAAATCGTCCCTTTTCTTTACAAAACAAAAACTATAAATATTGTTTGTCTACCACAAACTAAGGAAAGACATTAAAACCCCATTAATACTAATTGGTTGTTTATTTAGTTGCTAAAAGTAAAAAAGGAAATCTTCAATCCAAATCTTGAATGGCTATTTATTTAGTTGCTAAAAATAAAAAGGAAATCTTCAATCCAAATCTTGAATAACCATGCATGCACATCGCTTATGGATTGGCACCAAGAATGTCAAATGGCTCGCTGTGAAGGAAGCCCACGGCGTTGGTTGTAAGGCTTGGATCCGCATCATCACTCTGCCAAAATTTTGATTTCAAGCGAAATATGCAGCTTTGAGTTCAAGCAGAATATGTTTATCAAGCGAAACATGAAAGATTAAGTTCAAGCAAAACATGTATAATATCAAGCGAAACATGCAGTGGTCAGTTCAAGCGGAATATGTTTAAAGCGAAACATGCAAGCATGAGTTCCAGCGAAATGTGTTTTTCTTTCAAGCGAAATGTGCAGTCTTCTGAATTCAAGTGAAATGTGTAACTTTTGAAGCGAAATACGTAATTTCGAAGCAAAGCGAAATATGCAATTTTTCTTTCAAGCCAAGCGAAATATGCACTCTTGCAAGCGAAACATGTCAGTTTAGGAATTTAAACTAAAACCGGTTTTTTTTAAATAAAATATCCAAACGGTCATAAAGCCGTTTATATACGTTTTTTTGTATTTTTTTGATGATTTTAAGCCAAAGGATTGGAGTATAAATAGCAATGTAATGAGTTGGGGTTGAAAACACATAAAAAACACTCACTAATCTCTTTTTAATCTCTCTAATCGTGATATATATACTCTAATTTCTCTAATCCCTCTATAATGGAAAACTCACAATCACAACAAGCTTCCACTAATCCCTCCGTTTCTACTAGCAATGTACGAAAAGTTTACACAAATGATGATGTTGTGCGAATTAGACCAACTACGAGAAAATGAGATGTTTGGTCTAATTACGATTTGTGTGTTATATTGAATGGGAGGTAATGGAAAAGGCGTGTTGAGCAAGAAATGTATTAAGAATTTTATAACCCCACGTCTAACACTACACTAAAGACTCATAAGAGCGGTTGTAGTGCGGTTAGCCAAAATGATACGTCACAAGGTGAGTTAAACTATTGCGTGCGAAATGTCAGAGTTTTTATATTGATAATTGATGGGCGGTTTCCGACTTCTGATTTTACGAGAAGTTAGTCAATCAACACGCGCTTCCATTCAACCACATCGACAACTGTCAAGCTTAACGGAGATCATCAAAAAGGAGGCTCCAATTCCGTGCGGTATCAACATGTAAGTCTTACTACTCTTAGAAGTGATAGCATTTAAATATTGGAAACGAGCTAAAAAAGATATTATTGATGGTTTTTTCGTGATTATAAATAGAGGTGTTTCTATAAACTACGGATACTTGGACCGCACCACATGGATACGACAAATTCTTATCTAGCCGTTACGGCCATTGGATTAATCCCGAATCTTGTTATTTAATGAAACGGAGACAATTGCTTTTAAACATTTGTTTATCCTCATACCGGATCTATTTTAAGAAAATTTACATGAACACTAATTAGTATAATTTAGAAAAGTAAAAGTTTACGATTCAACTAGATAATGCATCAATAATACTATAGCTTGAAAACTGTTAAAATTACGTATAAAACCACGTTTATTAGATGGTGCTTTTTTTCATATCCCGTTGTGTTCTGCTCATTGTTATAATTTTATATCCGTGGCAAGCGTCGCGATTAAAAATATGATAAGTTAAAAGATTGAAATTAGAGGGTTTATAAGTAACTCTAAATAGTATCGCGTAACGAACAGACAAATGAACTATAGCGTTTTCGAAAACAAATGTTGTGAAATACCCCTAGGGAAACCTTGCTATGATAATAGATACTATAGGTGGAATTCATACTTAAGCATGCATGTATAAAATATATTACTGACAACGTCAGAGACTTTAAACCGCTTTTAATGATATACTTGTTTAGTAGAAATAGTGTCCGTTTCGATAAGCAACCAAGATTGGGATCGTCTAAATGATTATAACTATTTTTTACAAGTTTTTAAAGAGAGCAACCACTAATTATCAGGGTCTGTTTATTACCCCAACTAGCTCGCGAGAAGTTGTAAAAAAGCAAATTTATACTAGACGGAAAAAATTAGAAACTAATTAAAAAACCAACGTCACCTTACCAATTGATTTACAGATAGCAAAATGGTTAAAGTTATAAAAAAAAAGAAATTGTAAAAATATTTTGCTAGTTTAACCTTATGTTTTTTACTTGTTTCTCCCGCACTAATCCATGTTAAAATGTTGGAGGCGTAGAACTTTTATAAAAACAAGAATATTGAAAATTTAGACTTAGAGCCTTTGGGTGTCGTCTAGTTAACGACCCCAGACTATATAAGATCCTAAATTATTAAATTTAACGATAATTTAAAAAATAATGTGGAATTTAATGTAACAAAATATGAGTCAACAACTAACATCAATGTTGACCAAATGCGTGCCCGGATCGTCCCGAATGGCAAGTGAACATTAATATAAAACTTTATAATAGATTATTTTTAAAGACGCAACAAATCGTAAAACGAACATGCGGGCCCCAACAAGCGAGTTGAGGACAATAAAGTGGCTACAAACAATTTAATAACTTTGAAGTCCCGAAGAGTTTGCAAATTTTACGAGTTTTGGCTTGGTGGAAAGAAAGGGTAAATTCATTCTAATTATCTTATCCGCTAGGCTCGTGACATATTAGCTGGATATCAAGCTTCGCGGTAGCATGACTTAAAGATATGGAGTTTGAATCCTAGTGAATTTTTAATCATGCATCTACACGAGTTACATGTTTTACTACGCTGCTTTTGGGTTTCCTTATCAGGTTTTGTACTTAAAAAACTAAATTTGGATGTAGTTGCTGACCTAGCACCATCATATATTCTCTTATTATGTTGTATTCTTTTGATGAATTATGTAAAAGCTCTCTGTTAGTAGGCGATTACCAAGTTACCAGGCTTGCGTAATCTGCGGTCATTTTGTTTGTGTGTTTGACTTATTACTAGAGTAGCGGTTTCGAGAGCATTAAAAATAAAAAAACTAAAAATTAAAAAAATTATATTAAAATGAATGTTGAATTAAAGAGCACAAAATTTTAAAATACATGATGAAATTAAATCATAAAAAAATAGATAAAAAGATATTCCAATTTAAAAATAAAGAATTTTTAGTTAAGAAGTGATATATGTCACTTTAAGTTGTTATAAAAGGTTGTTAAATAAATGTGTTTGTTGTTAAAAAAGAGATATTTTCATAAAAAGAAAAGAAAAAGTCTGAATTTTCATACTTTTTAAATATAGAAGGTTTCAAATGCTTTATAATGTAGTATAGATACTACCAGATAGTATAAATATAGATATAGATATAGATATAGATAAATCAGAGAGGAAATTATGTTTTAGGGTAGCATACTATTAAAAGAAATTATGAATCTTATTTGTATATATCCTAAAAGTCATGACACAGTAACGGTGTATAGTGCTAAATATAGTGGGCTAATTTTGGCCCATCTTTTCTGTCCATTTACCCATAGCCCATTTGTATATTACTTGGGATATTGATCATAACGATAACACACATATGATGCCAAATTCTTGAAGCTTCTTAATATGATTTCTTATACTTTTTTATACATAACCCATTGATGGTACCGATTTCCTGAAGCTTATTAGCTGGTGCTTTTTCGAATCATGGCCGGAACAATCGCCGAAGGTAGTATCGGATTCCACACCATGCACCGCCTCGAAATCAGTTACAAGGTCCCTTTTATCTTTAATCATCACTTCAGTTTATGGTTTATATTACCACTAATAATCTCTTTATAATTGTTAGTTACAGGCCAAGTGGAATGAACGGTTCAGAAATTATGAGCAGCAATTGAAGAAGAAGAAACAAAAATCTAAACAATTTGAAGAAACACTTTGAGTTAGTTCTTTCTAATTTTATTGTTATATTTGTCAAACATGTTTTTTTAATTTTTTTTAAGGCTTTTGATGTTGGAATTAAAGAAATATGAATGATAATGTTGTTTCATTTAACTGAGTTTGAGGTTATACTTTAGTTTTCTCTATGAACTGATATTAAAAAGTTTGCTCATATTTGCTTGGACTTGGTGTTTTATGAGCAACAGCAACTAAGTTATATAAATATCCCCTTATTTGTTTGGACTTAGTGTTTTATTAACTAAACTAAGGTGTAGTGTTGTTGGAAGCAATCTGTGGTAGCCGGTCATTGGATAAGCAAGTGGCGGTTATTCATAAATAGGTTGGTTTGGGTTGTGTTTTGTCTAAAAAAGGCTTACTAAAAAGTTCATCTAAAAGGAGAATGGGTCAAACTAAGACTTAAAATTTGATACATTAATTTTATGGTTTGCGGTTTGTAACAAGTTAGAAAATTTGTGTGTCGTGTGAAATGTGCACTGTTAGTTCGAGTATGGGTATTTTTTTAATGTTCCTATCATGAGTTTCACTCACATAATCTTATAATAATAAGCTTTAATCAAACAACCCCTTAACTATTTGAATAAGTTGATAGGACGTTTAATTGATGTTTTATTGATATCATGCGAGATAGGAAGATGCTATCATGACATTATAAGATTTAATGGTTCACTTATGCATATTTATGATTTTACTTCTCATGTATCTGTAGGAGAAACTTTCAGTCATGGATTTCATTGATAAAACTATAAGCGATGTAGAGCCTGTAAGACCATGTAGAGCCTGTAAGACCGGCTCCAAAGTTCGTCGTTCAAGCATGTACAAGATGCAAGATCTTTGAAGGAGCTAGCTGCTAAATTGCGTGATACCGACGAATTTTCCGTAAGTTCTATGTACATTTTTATATATGTTTATGTGGTTAGTGCTTCAAATATGAAGACAGTTAAGGTTATATTATAGCTATAGAAAATAAATAAACACTCCTCAATACAAGTATATTTAAATGTTCTGTACTCATGGTTAAATCCCAATAAGTTTTTAAAGATCCTACCAAAAGAAAGGTAATCTTTTTCGCCTGATGCACATGTTGTAGCAAATTTTCAGGCACTTTATAACTCAATATTTTATCAGGTTATGCATGGAGCCGAATTTTTTATGTAGCTTAAATAACGAGTGTAAACTATATATCGTACAGGCCTCAAAGGTGCTGAAATTGGAAAGAAATTCTCTAGAGTATCTGTTGCGATACTATTGTGAGGTTGCTGCAAACAAAGAGTATGTCTTTTATCTTTTTATAACTATACACATATTAAATTGTGTTATAATAAATTAGCGAGCGTCGATATCATATATTGAGACTCCTATTTGTAACAGGGCTAAACGTGAGCCTTTGGGCTGAGCACTGGCCGTCCAGTATGCCATCCGATACTTTTCAACTTGCTTGATCTCAATATGAACATGTCAGTAAGTTTGCAGTTTACTCTATTTTTCTGTATTGAATTTTTTGAAGGTTAGTATAACAGGTACAAGCTAGATAGATAAAAAAAACTGTACTTCATTATTTAACAAGAATTGGATGCAGGTATGTTAACATAAGCTGAATGAAAATCCAAAACAATGATGTATGCTAAAGCTCTTTTGATGGGGGTACCAAGAGGGAGCCGTACTTTTTGATGACTTATATGAGACATGCTAACGTTGAATAAAGGGCTTAAAAAGTTCTTCCTCTCCCTGCAACAGAATTACCACAAGGTAAAAAGACATAAGCTTTCATTTTTCGATTCAAATAGAATTATAATCAATTTAAAAATTAAGTATGCTCTTGAACATTTTAGAGACGGTACTTATCAGATGCTACTGATTTGGAAGTAATAGTATAGGATCAAATATCTAGAACCTATGACTAATGTTTTGAAATTCTTCTTGACTTCAGGTCTTATGGGGCTGTATATCATATTCCTATGGTCTGCTATTAGAAGGTACGCTTATTTTACCTTCTACTATGTGATAATATCTCAAATAAAGTAATACAACTAAAAAAATGAGTGCGAAAGCCATCCTGGATGTATTTTGAAAAAAATAAAAACTACCGACATTGATTTTTTGAGGCAAAAGGTTTTTTTGGCGCAACCTGAACCAATCCACTTTGGAGGAGTGATCATTCGCGGTGAAACTATGTTGAATTCCATTAGCAATCCGAACAAGGTGCAAAATTACATGTCTTTTGGAAGTGATTATTTATTTACAAATTCGACAGGCGATGTACACCCTTTATATCTAAATCAAATGGATAACTAGCATATTGGATCTTGCTATGAGTTTGATGCATAGTTTAATAGTTGGGAAACTACTTCATATTAGTACTACACTCTATTTTGGTATGCTAATGAGTCGAAAAGATATTTCTTACACCATAACTCTTAGCATACCAATTTGGTATGTGAGCAAGTGGGTCATAGTAAAAGAAAGCAAGAAAGGACAAGTGGGTGATGCCGCAACAATTGTAGCATCAGTTTTGCCATCATTCTGTCTGGCTACTTTGGTATGCTAGTGAGTCGAAAAGATATTTCTTACACCATATATATTTTCCTGAAAGTTCTGCCACATGTAACGTATATTTTTCAAATTTTTACTACGCATAAGCAGGTTGTAAAAAGGAGGGCCGCAAGGTCATGCATGAAAACTGTGGATGATTCTTACATCGGGAGTAGTCATGAGGTTTACTCGACATGTTTTTTATATTTATAACTTAGGTGGTGATATTTCAGGTAAAAGTCGACAATGTGGGTAGTCACGGTATATCTTCCTTTGCTGGTCACACATCAGAAGCTAAGCTGGTGTGATAGGTTTGTCATATTGCCTATGGTTTTACTACGTGTCGTCCTTTTATCCATATACATCAAGTTTTATGTGTCACGCTGTTTTGGCCAGATGTTGAAAGTATATGGATTAACTTCATATGCTATTTTGTTTCTTCTATAGTATATAGAAAAGTCATTAAATATGTAGGAAATAAAGGTGAAAAATAAGAACGGTTAGTTATATAGTATTTAACATCAAGAATATATAGAAATTTGGAAGAAAAAAAGACAAGCTTTTATTTGAATTAGAAACATTAAGCATTATTTATGTGTGTGTGTTTCTGGTATGCACTTATTAGATGCCCTTTTGTAAGTCAATTTTGCATCATATTTGATACAATAAGTTCAAAATGTAATGATGATGAACAAACAAAATAAGAGGCAAGAACAAAACTCGCAGACAGATATGGAATACTGCAAATAGGTACTGAACAGTGGCACACACACACACACACACACTAACCTCTGTGATGTTTGTAGTGTAGTCGGTATTGATGGGTTGTTGATGTCATTAGTTTTATCATCAAATGGTGACAAACTATCCTCCATTTGAAGTGTTGGATTTATCATACCAATATCCTCAAGTCTAGCTGCAAACACATTCATACACCACCAATTATTTTAACACAGTACAGTAATAACAAATTGACTCTATGGCCCAATGTATAAGGCGCTGGTCTACGAAACCAGAGATTCTGGGTTCGATCCCCAGCAGAGTTGAATATTTTTCAAACCAACAAATATGCCGGCGGCCTGTTGGTCAATTATGGTAGACATTGCACTTCCATATTGAATAAAGTTTTGATGTATAACGTGTAGTCATTATAAATTCCTTTTGAGTTGCGTTTCATAACCACGATAGTTTAACAAAGTGCCTGCACTCCTATAACGTCTCTGCAACTTACCTATCAAATCCGCATGTGTGTCCGCACCATATGTTGCAGTAACATGTTAGCCCCCGCCGCAACGCGCGAGTCATTTTCAAACTCGTTTACAACAAATATCACACCAACTTTGACCATACATCGGAAACAGTCTTGGGCTCTTAGCCACATTATAATTGACTTAGCCTACCATACACTCTTTACCGACCCAACCCCTGAAGGGCAAGAAAATAGCAAAACTGTAAAAAAACTGAAGCTTAAGAGTCGAGCAATAAGTTTAAGAAAGAACTATATCAGTAAGGCGTAAGAGAGGATTAAGCTTAAAACAACTTGCATTCATTAGAGATGTTATGATATTGTCTACTAAGGTATACAATGATATCCACAAACTTTTTTATTATGGATAGTTAAAATAGGTATTGGTACGATTTTAATTGGATGGAAATTGACAGAATTGGTTCCTGTTTGACTGCATACATGTCAAAGTGTCAAACTATGGTTAAGATGTTATAAGTTACACTGAAGTAGTTGTTTAATCAGATTTTGAATGCACAAGTTAGATTTTGAATACACAGCCCACAAGTAGTTGTTTAATCAGATTTTGGATACACAAGTTAGATTTTGAATACACAGGCCACGCGTTGATCATGTGATGGACAGACAAGGCCGATGACATAATGCGTGTGCCATTCCTTTCTTGGTTTCGTATGGTTCGTACACAGCATGTTTGCTTCATATTCTTGTTGTGTCTACTGCTCTCACGTGTTAGGTGTCATATCATAACCGTTGGGTGACAGTTGGATACTACTAAAAAATCTTATTTCTTGACTGGATTTGAAAGATAGTCTCAAACTTGATCTTCTATTGCTTGAACAACTTAAGATATAGAGTTTATATGTATAGTAGTGTTTGCCTGTGAAAACTTACTCTTAATTTCTACATGTTTTTGTTTGAGTAAAATTATTTAACAATGCTCTTCAAATCCATAAATTATTTAGATAAATACTACATGATAAAGGCCATTACATTTAACGAGATATAGATAGAATGTTCATACCAACTAGGAAGCAAACTAAGATGATCTAGTTTACAACATGATGTAAATAAGCGTGAATGTTTGTTCTCGTTTAAAGACTTTCCAACTCTAAAAGTTAATCCTTGTTGCTAAGAAGTGTTTTCAGAATAGCATCGATCTTTCCATCAACAAAAGGCAACAAGTGTCCAACGCCAGCGACCTCATGATATTTCACCCATCCAACTTTTTGCGCAATATAACGTTGCAGCGCCACATTCACTATTAAATCTTCATCTCCCATCCATAAATGTACCGATCCTTCATTGTTTGGAAATGGGTTTTCAATATCCATAGGATCAAAGTCCCACTTTCCAAATCCAACATTCAAGTCTACATGAAGTGACTCGTATTCTCCTTGTTGTCTTGGGTGTGATATCATCGTTTGTATCTTTGACACACACAAAAAGAGGAGCACAATAAGCATGTATACTACAAAGGTACGTATTTATGATAGTTTAGTACATAATTAACCTTTAACAATTATTTGAAACCACAACTGGATATTAGAACATACAAATACAAAAGCCTCATGATCTCAATCAATTGCCAACTAGGCGCAGACAAGGAAAGGAGAGGGGACATGTAAGCATATAATGTAGTCGTGTACAAGAAGTTAAAAAATAGAGTTGCAGACTTGCAGGAGCGCCCATCATATGAAAAATGAAACAAAAGTAGAAAAAAAGCAGATGATCATCAAAGTCAACACATATGTACATGTTTAAGGAAGGAACGATTGTTTTTTAGGCAATGATTTTATTAGCAAAGAACTTGAAACTAAGGCCGGGTGTATTATGAAGACCAAGACCGCATTTATTATCGTTATCCCAGTGCCATTGCTTTATCATTTTACAACCAACTCTAAGTTAGTGTACGAAAATAATTAATTTCACCACAAAATATACCTTACTTTAACACACATATACCCCCATCAAAACACACACGCTCACACACTAAAGCACAAAAAACACACACTCATGACTCGGTCGTCCACAAGACCGAGTTCTACATTTTTGGTGCCGGAGACCCTTGCTATGGGGGCGACCTAATAAGGAAGACTTGATCTTGAGTGCCTAAGACTCAGTCTTAGTTTTGCTATTACGCCTCATCTAATAAAGGCTTAGCTGGACCTATTCAAATTAGCGACCTCAAACTTAGTGTAATAAGACCACCACATTCACCACTCAAATATATCTCACTTATACACAAATATACCCTACATAAACAAAATAACAACTCATACAAAGGGTGCAAACGAGCCAAACTTTTATCAAGCAACTCGAGCTCGAGGTCAAGCTCGACTCGACAGAGCCGAGAGCTCAAGCCCAATAAACTGGCTCGAAACATATAATGAGCCGAGCTCGAGCTTTTGATAGCTCGGCTCGAGCGCTCAACGAGCTTTTCGAGCCTTAGAATAAATATATTTTTATATTTTTTTATATAAGTAAATAAGGGCTGATTTGAATATTAACCTAATTGTAAGGACCAACTTCATAAATGATTAAATATTATAATTTAGAAGTATCCTACAGTTCTATAATTCTATCTTTCATAAGTGGTTTGTCCTTATCTTGTGTGGTAATAAAATGATATAGTCATTTTATGTAAAGGTCATTTGTGTTAGTTTTTTCGTATGATAAAGTCATGCTATGTAAATGTCATTTGTGATAGCTTTTGTAGTGTCGTGTAGGCCTTAGAGGGAGGAGTATAATGAAGAGATGCATCTTTTCATTTGGGCCCCACAGGCTGCCACGTCAGAATCTCACTCCCACTCAAAAATACCCTTTTACTCATAACACACCTTCATCTCCTCATTTCGGCCCCACCACTCACACACAAACACATACATTAATAAAAAAAGATAAAAGATAAAAAATTTGTTCTTATTTGACTCACTGCAATGACGAGATACCAACAAATTAGAAGTGGCTAGGCAAGTTGGTGTGGTGGCTCGCAAATGAAGAAGAGAGAGAGTGTGCCATGTAGGAATGACAAGATACCATTCTTCACCACTCCTTCCTCTTAGTGATATGTTTGTTTCATATATATAAATTCGAGCTTTTCAAGCTAAGCTCGAGCTTTGCTTGAATCCTATTCGAGCCGAGCTCAAGCCTTAATGGTTAAAGCTTGACGAGCAATCGAGCCGAGTTCGAGCCAACCTTTGGTTTTTCGAGCCGAGCTCAAGCCTTGTTGAGCTCGGGCTTGGCTCGGCTCGATTACACCCCTACATACAACTCAACTTGAGCCCACAAAACACCTCCCACGACTCGGTCTTAGCATCGACTGAGTCATCACCTATTATTCATTGAAGACGCATGCTCAAGTCAGGTGTAATCGGGGAGACGCGTCTTGGGTGGTCAATGACTAGGTCTTGACCCTCTTATTACGCCCGATTGATATATCTCCTGATATTCTTTTGATTGAAATGTACATGATTACAAATAATTTTCATATTTTATATGATACTCGGATGTAGGACATTTAAACGAACTACATCAAGTTAAACACTTCTCAACCAAAATTATATTCTTCTAAATAATTACTGTGTGATCAGAATTAGCTCTAACACATTTTGGATGTAAATTGATCCAAGGTTATATTATATTCGACTTAATAGCGGTAAAATACAATATACTATCCATGTTTATATATTAGGTACACAGTTTTGGTTTATTCCAAGTAAATTAATGACCATCCATCCATCAGGCCCACGTTTAGGAGATAATCTACCTAGAATACTAATACCAGGGGATATTTATATGTCTGCTAATGAAAGCGAGACCATAATTAACAATAAAATAAAAGACACAAGAAAGCAGAGTCTTAAACAATGCCATGGTTAAGCTAATAATAACTGCATCGTGTTAATATATATATTTGATATAAATAATAGATGAGTATAATGTATATGATAAAATATATGTCTTAAATTGTAGCATATGGTATCTGTTAAGGTAAAATACCGCGCCTTGAGTCTTGGGTGCGTTCCCTCGTCTCTTGGTGAAGTATCCCCTTGAATTATCTGAAAGTAAGAAAGAACACCCGTTAACTCGCCCCGGGTGTTGACCCAGGACCAAGCTCGGGCGTGAGAGTAAGTATGTGAATATGAGCCGAAGGGGCCGTATATGGGAGCCGAGGAGGCTATAGTAATAAGTGTGTATGTATGTGCAGTAAATGCTATCTTTTGAATAGTAAATACGGGGGTATTTATACTAGTCGAAACACGGTAGAGATGTACGGTTTCTGGCATGTAGATGACGACCCTTTCGTCATGTCTCTATCGCCACGATGTCTTAATGGTGACATCACTTTTAGTTAACGCATAGTTTTATCGTGTAGTCACTATCTTTCTGTGTTTTAATGCATGACGTTATCCCTACTTTGATGACGTTAGCCCTTTAGGTCTCTGAAATAAATGTCAGCGCTTTGTTGTTTACTAAACTAGGCTGACGCCTGTACCCGTTTGGAACTTTAGGCCCGGTTCGGCACACTTGTGGCCCATTCGGCTACTTAATAGCTTGAGCATGGTCCTGGAATGTATTCGATAAGGTCTAGAGTGGGTTCGCTTGGGTTATGTGTGGCCCATTCGGACTACTAGCCGTCCCGGCTATACGACATGTCCTCCCCCCCCCCCCCAGTATGGCTTTTAAGAGTTAAACTATTGAAGTCCTACTTGAGTTCCTCGTCTGGGAAGGGTCCCTGAGACGTTGTCCTCTTTATTTCTATGCTCTAATTTTCCTCTTCCTTTTCTCATCTCCCCTTCCCTTTTTTTTTGCTCTTGATAAGGATAATGAAGCAAAATTCATAATTATAGAGAGTATGAGGTCCACTATGTCTTCTTGATTGTATGAGACAAAAATCATAATTCAGTGGGTTAAAACCATTATGACTCTTCATCGTCTTTTATGCTGGTTGTGTACAACACGAGTTGAAGACGATTTCCCATCAAACGGTCACGATGGAGCTTTGAACAGCTGGTGTTGGTGATTTGAACGAACCCAAGCCCAATTTGGGGCCTAATAAATAGTCCATAGTCACTTAATTTTTTACCGGTGTAAAAAAAATTAAAGTATCATAGCCGCAACGCCCTGGTTGCAAGAAAATTTACCGACTTGTCCAGCCTGTCCTTAATTCTTTATTGGATCAGGTAATACCTTTCCTCCCTTTTTTTGACTTTGGAAAGTTGCCTCCCCTTCGGATCATTTGAAAATGGTCTGACGTGGAACGAGTTGAAACATGGGGTCGCAAGCCGAAGGCCATCTTCGTCTATCAAGCGAGAAGCGTGACATGGGTTCTTATACTTCTACCATGAAACCTTCGGATGTGAAAGCCCTCACTCGTAAATATAAAATTCCTAGGGATCTACACCCTGTTGCTGTGTCTTCCGAATGGACCATGGACCGTCTGACTGATGAGTATATTGGTCTCTATGAGCAGTATTTTGAGTTTGCCGGGCTAAGGGTACCCTTTTCGACCTTCCTTCTTGCTGTGATTAGGCACTTTCATGTACATATCTCCCAATTAGTGCCACTAGGTTTGACCCGATTGACCTTATTCGAGTTGTATTGTCGAAGCCTTAACATCGTCCCTTCGGTAACTTTGTTCCGGGTTTTTTATAAACTTAGCAAACAAGGGGATTGGTTTTCATTCGAGAAAAGAGCCGGTAAAGATTCTCGAGGTAAGATTTTGAACGAAACATTCTCTTGTATGAAGAAGTGGAAAGGGCGTTTCTTTTTTATTGATCGAAGAGCCATTCCGGATGCTATGTGCTGGAGACATCATGATTCGGATATAAGTGACCCTGTACCCAAAGATGGGTTCGATGAGGCTGATGTTATTGCTCTGACCCACCAGTCTATTGATATTCGTGGTATTCCGAGCGGGTTGCTTTTTAGTGCTGGGTTGGCTATCACTTGGGAGTTTCCTAGATTCCGTCCTTTGTTCAAAGATCCGGAGGGCAATGGTAATGAGAGGGCACTTATCTCCTTCTCCTTTATTTTTATTTTTTTGTGTTTGCGACTTTGTATATATTCCTTCCTTTATTTTCTCACCTGGTGTGTTTTTTTTTGTAGTTGTCACCATGTCGGAGTATCTACGTCTTCCTTTTCTTTCTGAAATGACTATCGAGGCTGGGGAGGCCTTGACCGAACAAGACGTCATCCCTCAATATACTACCACTCCTCTTAGTGCCGATGAGCAAGTGCCTGAAAAGACGGACTCACAACAAAGGGTTGAGGCCTCAGATCCTAAGATAGTGGCAACTAGGATAAGGAAAGCGAATGCTGCTGCCAAGAGAAAGGCCGAGAAGAACAGGGAGTCCGGAGGTGCCGGTGGATCCGAGGGGAGCTCGAAGAGACGTAAACCCTCTTCAGGTCCTGGAGAAGGGGATAAAGAGAAGTCTTCTGATCACATCCCTTGTCCTACTCCTCTTCAAACTGTAGTGGTGGTTACTTCGGATGTTTCTAGGGGTGACAATGTGATTTCCCCTACTCAGACTCAGGGAGATAATTTGGTTGAGATTCCTGCGCATGACTCTGCTAATACCATCCCTCGCCTTTATGAAGAGCATCACGATGAGCATTCAGGGGTTCTTGGTAATAGAGATGGCAATTTTGATGATGATGTAGATGAAGAGATTGATATTGGGGGGCCGGATAGGCATGTTAGTGACACTACGGAACGGGTTGTTATCGAAACTGAGTCAGTCCTCACTGCTGCAACCCGTCCGGATGATGGGAAGTCTATTGCCCAGGAAGAGTCTATTTGTGTGCTTGTTAAACACGATCATGCTTGTTAAACACCACCTGTACTAACTACTAATATACATGCTTGTTAAACACGATCAAACGAGTAATTCATTTCACTAACAAAGAGAAAGGGTCTATTTGTGTGCTTTTTAACGTCTTAGGGAAACATAGAGATAGAGATTATATGTTTTCTTCTTTTTTGTGGAAACCATTTAGTCCCACATCGGTTGAGGTAATGATATGTTGTCACCTTTATATACAAAGAGCATATACACATTAACATAAGAAACTAATTAAGGAAATAAGAAACTAATTGAGGGTATATGAGTAATTTTAAAACAAAACGCTAGAGCATTTGCTTGAACGGTTCTTTAGCAAGCATTTCAATTTGAAGTTCTTTAGCAAGCATTTCAATTTGAAGTTGTTTTGTTGCCAAACAAGCTTTTCAACAAAACCGCTAACTATTTGCGGTTTACCGCCCCAAAACGCTTTCAAATGCTAGCTACCAAATGACCTAAAAAGAAGCGTCTTAGATAGTTTACATAATTTCTTAAATTGTTGCATCAACAACTTATACAACCTCCCGAGTTTTTTTCGAGCATGGCTTAAACAACTTATACATTTTGAGTTTTTTTTCATTTAAAAAGAAGCGTCTTAAATAATTTACATAATCTCTTAATTGAATCCAAAAAGTTATGTGACTCCGTT
>BQNB010141849.1:0-17212 GCA_026074375.1 Tanacetum coccineum | reverse complement strand
TATATATATATATATATATATATATGTTTGTTTTTTTATATAAATTGTATTGGATAACTCTTAAGCAGAATCATGAATCAAGAAGAAATTCAACAAGCTGCTCGTGATGAAACACTGATTCCTACTGCTGAAAGAGTCAAGATTACCTCTACCAACATGAGGATTGATCCTACACTGAGTCAAAGGGAAGAAACTTTTCAAGTTGTCTTGGATCTCATCAAAGCTTCTCCATGCTACAATGCTTTTCTCGTTACTGCTGATGTACCAGAGATTTATATGCAGCAATTCTAGTTCACTGTTAAGAAGATCAAGAAAACTACCTTCTATGAGTTTGATCTTGCTGACAAGAAGTTCAAAGTAGATGTTGAGCTATTCAGGAAGATTCTCAGTATTTGCCTAAGAGCTCCTAATGAAGACTTTATTGTTCCTCCATCTGAATAGTCACTGATCAACTTCCTCTATGAACTAGGATACAAGGGTCAAATAAACAAGCTAGCAAGTATGTTTTTTGATCACATGCATCAAACATAGAGAACCCTAGCTTCAATCATCAACAAAAGTCTATATGGGAAGACATCCAGCAATGACAGACTCTGACAATCAAGAGTTGGAATCTTGTGGGGTATGTTCCATGGGAAGAATGTCGACTTTGCTGAGCTAATTTGGAAAGACTTTCAATACCAAATTGACTACAAGAAGTCAAAGCTCAGGAGACGAGAAATCATGCCTTACCCCAGATTTACCAAAATCATCATCAACTACTTCCTTTCACTTCATAAATCCATTCCTAAAGGAATCAGTTCTGGACTCAACACAATTAAGGATGATGGTGTCATACAAAGATTGAAGTTTGTAAACAAAGGTGAAGATTTTCAAGAATATGGACGAGCCATTCCAGACACGATGTTGACTGATGAAATCAAGCAATCAAAAGTTTATAAGGCATTTATTGCTGACTCCACTGGTGCAATACCTCCAAGGAAGACTAGAGGTAAAGGATCACAAGGAAAGAAGAAAACAGTCACTCCAAAGAAGAAGAGTTTCATCTCTGCTGACGACAACATCATTCCTGAACCCGATGCTGCTTTAGAACTGGGAAAGTCAATCAGCAAAATAGAAGCAGAGATTACTGAAGAAGAAAGACGTATTCATGAAACTCATGAACGTCTAGTTACTGCTAAGCCTACTAGTGTTGATGAATCTGATGGTGAACCTGCTAATAGGCCAACTGGAAGAAGAAGACCATCTGGTATTAATTTCAGAGATACTTCAAATGTGTCAAAGAAGAAATCACTAGATCTGTCTCAGAAGCTTAAAGGCATTCATGTCGTGACTGATGAAGAACAATTAGTAACTGATACGAAGAAAGCTATCAAAGCCAGCAAGGAAGTACTCAGACTACAACAACAAACCGAAGACTCAAGTGAAGGAGCTGGTATTACACAGGGGTTCCCGACGAGTTAACAGGTAAATTCACAACCTCGAGTGAAGGATCTGGTATTGTACCAGAGGTTCTTGATGAGGGAAAAGGTAGTTCTGTAACCAAAGCTGATACTAAAATTGATTGGGGTTTAGAAGATGACAGTCACTAGTCTGATGATGAATATGTGAATGAAGATGAAATTACATGGCTCTCTACTGATGAAGAAGAAAAGGGTAATGAAGATGATGATGAAGAAGACAATGATAGAAGTATTGACATAGAAGAAACTGATGATGAAAGAACAGATTCAGAGAATGGAGATCAAGCAATGACTAATGTAGATAAGAATATTGCTAAAAAGTTAGAAGAAGAAAAAGGTGATAAAGAAGAGGAACAAGCTATTGATGATCAAGCTCAAAAGGATCAAGTCGAAAATGACATAGTAGGGACTCTTGTCACTATGTCACATAAGGAGAAGCCTAAGGTTCCACGATCAATCATGCAGATACAGAGATTAATTCTTTATTAAATGTTAAAATCCAACAAGAAATCCCTCCTGTCCTATCAACTCTATTACTTGATGTACTAGTTTCAGTCATTCCTCCACAGGCGACTACAACAACAACACCAACACCACTTACAACACCACTTCCAACACCACCAATCACAATTACAACACAACTAGTAACATCTCCACTACCAGCTACCAAAACTCTAGATGCTCTAGTTCCCCTATTAGAAGCACTTACTGCTGTCTTGAAAAGAGTCTCAACACTAGAGAAAGATGTTAAAGAGCTCAAGCAAGTTAATCATTCTATAGTAATCTTTAAATTAATCAGATCTCAAGTGCCACCTACAGTAAATGAGTTTCTTGAATCAAGTCTAGGAGACTCACTTCAAAAAGTGCTCCAAAAACATACTAAAGAACTTAAGCAGCAAGAATCTCAGAAAAGTACTTCAGAGGTTATCAAGATCAAGCAAGAGCATGCATCTAAGCAGAAGTGGCCAAAGCACTCGACAACACCGTTTGATAAAGATGCAAAAAATGAACACTGTTAGGCTATCATTTCATCACCACAAGACATGAAAATAAAAGGAAAAAATCTTAGAGAGAGAAAGAACTAGAGAGAGAAATAAAAGAAAGAAAATTGTAACTTTTATTATGAGAAAATGAGAAGCAACACCCTCCTTAACAAGCTAGGGAGGGGTATTTATACTTAAAGAGGCATGTGACCTTCTTTGGGTTTTTGTTATGGGCCTTTTATGACCAATCTAATAGGCTTTAGCCCGGATACCTAGGCCCAATTAGCTGAAAAAGACATTCCCAAAAAACTACCCATTTTCTATACAAGGCTCAGAAATAATAATGACCATCACTTTACATAAAACACGGCTAACAATCTCCCATTAAGGGGTGGTCATTGAATTGTGGATCACTTCTTGTGACGTGTTGAGTCTTGGAGCCTTGTGTTCTTGGGAATTCTTTTGAAGATACTTTTGCATTCTTGTGATCTTGGACCTTCAACTTTAACTTGATATTCTTTGACAAAATACTGATATCGTGGTCTTTAGCATTGATTTGTCTTGGACTACTAAGATCTCTAAATAATTTATCATTCGATCTTTTGCCGCCTATGTTGATCTCGGTCTCCCCCTCATGCTATGGTTTTGACAGCCGCTAACAATCTCCCTCAACATTTTGTTTAACATGTTACTTGTACCCAATAATGGAAAGGAGTGGTACTTGATCCACTTGTAAGGTTACATCTTTTGTTATTGCACTGACAATCTTGTCGATAATGTTTTTGTGGAAGTGCTTGTACTTCAGAGATGACAGACTGGACTTTGACACATGTACTTGAGCTTTCAACATTGTATTTATTTTGTCGATTAAGCATGATGGTAGGTGAATCTGATCAGCTGAAATGGGGTTGTAATGCCGTCACTATATACGTGAAATTAATGTTAGTGATAAAAAGCAAATATAGACGAATATGGCTTTGTCATTCGTCATAGTTCGGTTACATTAACGTCCAGTTCTGTGAGGACCGTTTTACAATATAAATATTGTATCTGTGATCAGGTAGGTTCAATTTAGAAGAACCTCCTTGATAGGGTTTCTAGCTCAAAGTATTAGATCCTCTAACGTGATTACATTAGATTCATCGTACTTGCTTGTTCTCAAACCCGAAAGTCTCAAAGCAGACATCCCGGTAAGAGTGATAAAATAGTAACTATCGTTCTGATTGAGCCGTCAATTTCTATACGGAACAAAATCGTTATCCAGATGACACAAGCTTGATTCATTTTTTAGAATCTCAAAGTTACTACACAAAGCTGCTTGATTGTTGACTTTTGGAAGGATTTCCATTCTCAACTGTAAATACTAAAGAGTTATCACTCTGAATGTTCTGGCAATTACAACAAGGATATGCGTTTAGAACTCTTTGATCCAAATGTTGCTATAATGATGTACGCTATTTTTATATTTAGAATTTGTGTCCTAGTGTATTTTTAAATTGATCTGATGGCTCTAGACTCTATAGTGCACTTTTGATTATTTGCGTGATAGGTGGCTGGAGCGGTCTTGCCACTTTTTATATCAACGATCTGAAATGAGAAGTCGATAAAAACGTTGTTGATCTTCGTGAGAAAGTGAAAAAACTTTTTTGAATGAAGCCTGAGTAGTGGGATGGCGTTGTGCATTGCAAACACCTAGGTCCATGATGACTTGTTTCAATATCAGAATCATCTTTGTGATTAAACGCTAAGATTATGTATTGACCCGGTTTCTGCCTAGGTTGTGTGGAGGCGCTTTTCCGCTTCTTTATTTTCACACTTTATCCCATACTTTCTTTTCATTCTTTCAACCTCTTTTATGTTATTCAAACGCGTCTGATTATCACCATATTGGGTTGTTCGGTGTTGATGATAACTCATGCCTTGGATAACTTCCCAATCTCACTTTACTCCTTTTTTCAATCACACCTAAGGACTTCTATTCTATTTAATGGAGTGTCCCTCGGTAGATCCCTCTGGTTCTGGCTGGATCATGGAACAAAATACCTATCTTTAACCGCCTCATAACACCGTAAGAAACAACAGTTGGTCGGTCTTTGGTATTGCCATGAAGATCCATAAAACCATTTGAAAAATCAATCAATGTGTTTGAGAAATCATTTAAGACACATTGAGAGTTTCCAAAGTTACCAAAAAGCTCCCCCTACACATATGCACCATATTATGAAAGAGTTTTGCACATGCGAGGTTTGGGAACACACTTATGGATTGAAGATCGTATCCATATTAATATTTATTGATCACTTTTTAATTACTATTCTCCCCCACAAAAATTGCATATGTGTTGACAATTTTTGGAAATATTAGTGAATTAAAAACAAGTTAATGTCTGGTAATTCACATGAGTCTAACAAAGTCTTGGGAGAATAGGAGAGCAAGCTGAATGAATCTTATTATTATACTCCCTTTCAATAATAGATTAGAGTGAAACTTTGGAGTGGGAGTTTGTTAAACACATAATTTTGAAAGATTTTAAAATTTATTTTTGATGAAAAATATCTTGAAAAATTGTGCTAAACAAGAAAATGATTTTAGATTTATTTTATTAATTATCATTTCCTTAGTTCTTCTCTTGAGCATTCAAAACTTTGAATGTTTATATGACTGTCCTCAAGACCGAGAAGATATGAACTTCTCGTTGTTTAGGATAAATGTGCATAAATGAACATTTTCCTTTCTTTAGAGTTCGAGTCCTAAGCTGACATTTACATAGAAGTCGTAGAGAAAAATTTGAAGAGACATGTTTTGAAAACATTTGAAACTCTCGCTCGAACTTCATTTATACACCCGTGTTAATATTAATCAACATTTTTAGGTGCGTAAATGTTAGCGATTTACGAGAGACATGTCGGAGAAGATTATTTTTGGTATTTTTGAAATTTTTTGATTTTGTATTTTGCTTTTCATTTTATATTTTTATATTTTCTTTCTTGGTTTTATATTTGTGTATTTTGTTTTTTTGATAAATATATACAAAGAATTACTGTGATTTTGCAAGACGTTCAAGCTCTTATGGAGACAAACTGCGCATACCAAGACGACAAACCAAATAATTAAACCTATCCACTGGAAGGGCTTTGGTAAAGAGGTCGGCCAATTGGTAATCAGTCTTGACAAAATATAGTTCAGTCGTACCCTTTTCTACGTGCTCCTTTATGAAATGGTAGCGGACAACGATGTGTTTGGTTCTTGATTGTTGGACCGGGTTGCAGGATATGGCTATGGCTGATTTCGAATCACAATAGATAGGAATATTGTTGAAGTGAAAGCCATAATCCGTTAACTGTGTCCGCATCCAAATGACTTGGGAACAAAAAGCGGATAGAGACACATATTCTGCTTTCGTGGTTGACATCACCATACAATCTTGCTTTTTCGAGGACCAGCCCACCAACTTTTCGCCTAAGAATTTGTCACACCCCGCCAAGGCGGAAACACAAGGCGTAACATCATGGATATCATCACAACACAATGGTGTCAACAATAGAGAAACACTAAATGCATAACTAAGTAATAAAGATACAATGTGTCATGACAATACCGAAAACCAAAAGAACAACATCTTGTATTAATGAAAAAGGGTCTCACCAATACAAGAACAATATCTCACGAACCTAATAAAATCAAATAACATTCAACAAAATCCATGCAACGAACATAAACAAACTCAGGAGCGAACTCCAATGCAATGCCAAAGCGGTCATTTCTAGCCACTTCCTCTTACCTCATTATTCTCACAATGAAGGCTCACACCTGAAAATGATGCTTAAAAACGTCAACACAACGGTTGGTGAGAGTCATAGGTTTAAGACACGCAAAACAAACCTTTAAATCCAATTACAATGATAAATAAAACATAACATAGCAAGACATACAACGTACTATCATACAAGCTAACATGCAATCACATCAATCCACATTGAGACGTTCACGCTCAATCCTTACATAAAACATAACAGCAATGAGACGATCACGCTCACTTAAACAACTCACAGTAATAAGATGATCACACTTACTACCAATCAAGTCCATAAATGCCATGAGACGATCACGCTCAAGCACAACAATTCATACCAAAGCAAGTAGCACATAACATACAATAGTCACGTATAGCCCATGCATCATTTAAATCACATTATCACAGTAACTAAAACATTTCAAAACCTCTTTGTATCATTTTCACCCCAAGAAAACATAAGAAAAAGGGGCTATGAAACTCACCTGACGCTTAGCTTCCTAAAAGAATCCAACAAAAGCTTCACAAACACTTCACGAATAATCTAAACAATTAAGCACACAATAAGCTACCATCAATTAGGCATTCAACCTAATATGATGTAACCTCAACTATGATGGATATCTAAGCTATCTACCATAGTTTTATACTTGATTTAACCCTTTTCCAACTCCTACATATGCCATTTACACTTCAATGCTACACTTTAATTTTTCTGGTTTTGAGCAGAATTTTATACTCACTTACGCGTCCTAAACATACCACAAACGTACCACTTTAACACTTCCACAATTCAAACCAAAATTCACCATGCTACATATATGTCCTATGAACCTCTCATAGCTCTCCCAAAGCCATTACCATTTTACAAATACCCTTTAGAAATTTATTAATCCAAAGTGTCCAGAATTCGTCCAGAATCTGACACCCTAAAAGTATGACACTAGATGACCACTTTAGACCTCATTATATGCTTAGCAAAAATTCAGGGGTCCCCCCCCCCCCCCACACATAATATAATAAATAACTTCCACGATATTTAGAGCCTCAAAACAAGATTGTCTAAGTATTTTAGAAAAATCAAAACCAAAACTGAAATTCATCACAGTTTTACACCTGATTTTTGTAAAGACTTTTAAGACGCCACTACCTGACCATTAAAAACTCACGAGAAATTCGTTACAGTTTTACCCACTGATTTTGCAACGACCTTTTGACCCACTTCCCGACCATAAAAACTCACGAGACCAACTTTGCTGGAAAGTAGACTCTCTGAGGTTATCTCTAGTATGTTGTAAATTGTTTATTTGAATTTTTATGAATGAGTTATGACCTCTACAAGACTAACCAAAATTCTGCAGTAAATTAAAACGACTATATCTAAAGATCAAGCCCTAACCGACTAACCCAATCATGAAAACAATCAAACATGATCTATACATCATAAACGTTCTGAAACATAAAACCCTAATCCATCATGCTAGATTACATTAATTAAAAATTAACTAGAATTAAACAAGAATTAGAAAATACCTTAGCAAAGAAACCCTACATTTTTTTTCTCTTTTTCTTCTCCTGTTCGGTCATCAAATGCAAGGGAGAGGGGGTTTGGGATTTATTTTGTATTTATAGCCTACAATAAGGAGTCCTAGATAATTACCAATTATAATTTGATTCCAAATAAAATTCTTTTTCCCTTTTTTTTTCTTAGAACCGGCTGACCATGGCCCTTTTATTTTTATTTATTTATTAATTATATAATTACTTGTATTTCCTTAAATTTTTTATAAAAACCTTAACTAATTTGACTATACCTTTTTGCTTAAACGAAATTCACTAGACTTTTAAAAATAACTTTTTAACTTTTCATTTTCAACCTAACTTTCCTAAAATAGAATTTTTACATTATTCTTAACTTACCACTTAAAATCTAAACCTATCTTAGACTACTAACACAAAAATACGTATACGTAATAATACTTACACATTTAACATGAAAACGCTCAAATCTCAATAATCATTTCCTTGTCACTCAAAAGTGAACAAAATGAACTCAACCAATTTCACCACCATTCCAATCTCATTAAGATGATCACACTCAATAGATTGATTACCAATACCTCACATAACCCACATAAACTCATATAAACACACAGAATCACATATACCATATATTGCAACAGGCACATAAGTCAATACTAACGGTTTGACTAACCTGCTCAAATCATGGTTGTTACAGTATCCCCTATTTTAGGAAATCTCATCCTGAGATTTAACTAGCCGATTTACCAGCTTGCTCAATGAACAACTGAGGATATTTAGACTTCATATAATCCTCGCGTTCCCAAGTAAACTTAGGACCACGCTTAGAATTCCAACGAACTTTCACAAGCGATATCTTACTACGTTTTAACCTCTTAACTTTACGGTTCATAATCTCTACAGGTTCCTCAACAAAACAAAGAGTTTTGTCAACCTTTATCTCATCTAATGGCACATGCAAACTAGCATCAGCCAAACATTTCTTCAAGTTTGACACATGAAACGTATCATGTACTCCACTCAATTCCCCAGGCAACCTTAATCGATAAGCTACAGGACCGATCCTTTCAAGAATCTCAAATGGTCCCACGTATCTCGGTGCTAACTTTCTCTTTTTCCTAAAACGAATTACACCTTTCCAAGGTGATACTTTCAACATCACTCGATCTCCTACTTCGAAATTCCAATGGTTTGCGTAATTACAGCATAGCTCTTTTGACGATCTCTTGCTGCTTTGAGCTTTTCCTTTATCAACACGACTTTATCAGTCGTTTCTTGAATTAATTCAGGTCCAATCAAACTACTTTCTCCAATCTCAGCCCATAAAACAGGCGACCTACACTTCCTTCCATACAAGGCTTCAAACGGAGCACATTTTATACTCGAATGATAGCTATTATTGTAAGAAAACTCAGCCAATGGTAGATGAACATCCCAGCTACCGTCTGAATCGTACGCTCACTTTGTCCATCCGTTTGGGGATGATAAGCCGTACTCATATCCAACCTCGTTCCTAATGCTTTTTGCACAGTCTGCCAGCAACGCGACGTAAATCGTCCATCTCTATCCGAAATAATCGACACTGGAACTCCATGTCTCGCGACTATTTCATCGACATAGATCTTTGCCAATCTCTCAGTACTATAGTCTTCTCTTATAGCTAGGAAATGAGCTGACTTAGTCAGTCTATCGACTATAACCCAAATCGTGTCATTTCCACTTTTTGACCTAGGTAACTTTGTGATAAAATCCATAGTGATCTTATCCCACTTCCATTCAGGTATCTCAGGTTGTTGCAACAAACCCGAAGGCCTTTGATGCTCAGCCTTTACCTTTGAACATGTCAAACACTTACTAACATAAGTAGCAATATCTCTCTTCATTCCCGGCCACCAATACCTATCTCGAAGGTCATAGTACATCTTATCAGCTCCCGGATGCACAGAATACTTAGTCTTGTGAGCTTCGTCCATAATTATCGTTCTCACGTCTCCTATCAATGGAACCCATATACGGTCCATAAAATACAAACTCTCACCCTCCTTCTTTTCCATCTGCTGATCTAAACCATGCAGATTCTCCATAAGTATATTCTCTTGCCTAAGCGCCTCGCTTTGGGCTACCTGTATCCTTTCTCTCATTCCAATTTGAACAGTCATTGCCAGGGCCCTTACACGCCTAGGTTTCAACCGTTCCTTCCTACTAAGTGCATCAACCACAACATTTGCCTTACCAGGACGGTAACGAATCTCGCACTCATAATCACTAAATAACTCAATCCATCTTCTTTGCCGCATATTCAGTTCCTTCTGATCAAAAGTGTGTTGAAGACTTTTATGATCGGTATAGATAACACTCTTAGTACCATACATATAATGTCTCCAAGTCTTAAGAGCAAACATAACTGCTCCCAGTTCTAAGTCATGCGTCGTATAATTCTTCTCATGGGTTTTTAGTTGCCTCGATGCATAGGCAATAACTTTGCCTCTTTGCATAAGTACACAACCCAATCCTTGATGATGTATCACAATAAACCACGAAATCTTCCACTCCATCAGGTAGTGTCAATATTGGTACATCACACAAGTTATTCTTTAAAGTTTGAAAGGCTTCTTCTTGCTTCATACCCCATACATACTTCTGATTCTTCTGAGTTAACGAGGTAAGAGGTTTAGCAATTTTGGAAAAATTTGCGATAAACCGTCGATAATAACCGGCTAATCCTAAAAATGATCGAATCTCAGAAGGCGTCGTGGGGGTCTTCCAATTCTTTACTGCTTCTATTTTGCTTGGGTCTACATGTATACCATTCTGGTTAACAACATAACCAAGAAAGTGCACCTCTTGCAACCAAAATTCACACTTGGAGAACTTGGCATACAGCTTCTCCTTCCTTAACAGTTCCAACACCAGACCCAAATGAACTTCATGGTCTTCCTTCGTCTTTGAGTAGATTAGGATGTCATCGATGAACACGATAACAAAATTATCTAAGTATGGTTTACAAACCCTGTTCATCAGGTCCATAAAAATTGCAGGTGCATTAGTTAGCCCAAAAGGCATAACCGTAAACTCGAAATGTCCGTATCGTGTTTGAAACGCCGTCTTAGGTATGTCGTCTTCATGCACGCGTAGTTGATGATAACCTGACCGAAGGTCTATCTTGGAGAAAAATCACGATCCTTGTAGTTGGTCAAACAAATCATCAATCCTTGGAAGAGGATATCGATTCTTAACCGTTAACTTGTTCAACTCTCTATAGTCGATATACATACGAAGCGAACCATCCTTTTTTTTAACAAATAACACTGGCGCTCCCCATGGAGAATGACTAGGTCGTATGAAACCCTTGTCTTGCAACTCTTTCAGTTGCCCAGACAATTCTTGCATCTTAGAAGGTGCTAAACGATATGGAGACTTTGCAATTGGCGTCGCTCCAGGAACTAGATCTATGTGAAACTCCACCTGCCGTTGCGAAGGCAATACTGACAAGTCCTCTAGAAACACATCCTCAAATTCACGTACCACGGATATGTCATTCAACTTTGGTTCGTCCTCCTTTGCACTCTTCAATGCTTTGGTAATTCCTACAGCCCGTTCTCCATGTACCCTAAGGATCCTACCATCCTCTACGGGTATTTCTACTACCTTCTCATGACATATTATTACAGCCTTATGTTGGGACAACCAATGACCCAAAGGTATCAAGTTTATGCTAAACAGGGATCCTCCTAGTTCTAGTTTGCAGTCACGGATAATTCTATCCACTTCTACTTTCTTACCATCAGCTACTTCTATCACATAACCAGGATTCACAATGCTAGGTCTCACATTAAGTAGGGGTGCAAATTCAGTAGATATGAAACTAAAATCGGCTCCAAAGTCAAATAATACGGTAACAAAGTGATCATTCAGAGAGAACGTACCCGTTACAATGTTAGGATCCTGGACCGCCTCCATTGCATTCACATTCACGTTGAAAGCTCTTCCTCTAACCTGATTTCCATTGCTCCTATTGTTTCGACAGCCCTCTATAGCC
This sequence comes from Tanacetum coccineum, assembly GCA_026074375.1. Classification (NCBI taxonomy): domain Eukaryota; kingdom Viridiplantae; phylum Streptophyta; class Magnoliopsida; order Asterales; family Asteraceae; genus Tanacetum; species Tanacetum coccineum. The sequence continues at coordinate 5,392 of BQNB010141849.1, read as the reverse complement.
AATTGATTTCTAGTTTGTCCAGGTGCTCGATTTAGCTTGGGACAGGTATTACGGAAATGATCTGGACTACCACACTCATGGCACACTCTCGGATTGTTATTCAATCTTACAGCATTCACCGGAGCTACTTGCCTAACCGGTGCCCGACAATCCCTGACAAAATGACCCAGTTTCTGAAAATTGAAGCACAATCTGTAGAATCCATTTACTGGGTGATGAGTAAAGCACATGTTACACTTAGGAATTGAGTTCCCGGCTTCATTTCTAGCAGGAGTTGTTGCCACGAATCCAGTTCCCGTCTTTGCCCTCTTGTTGTCTTTCCAAAATCCTTCAGTCTTACTAGGCTCATCCACTCCTTTTCTCTTATCACTACCCTTTGTCAATGTACCACAACTGACAGCTTCATCAGTAAGAATTCCAGCCCTCAATATTGCAGTCTGAATAGTAGTTGGTTGAGTTGCCCGAAGCATTCCTCTAATCTCAGGAGCCTGTCCAGCAATGTACCTCTTAATACGAGATGACTCAGGCATAACTAAATGTGGAACCAACTTGGCCAACTCATGAAATCTATCCGTGTAGGCAGCATGATTAGCTCCTACCATCTTGTGATTCCAGAACTTATTCTCCAACTTTTCCATTTCATTACTTGGGCATAATTCTTCAAACATTAATGCTTTAAAAATGTCCCGTGATAAAGCCATTGCAGCCACACGTCCTCTTGCTTGACATTGGGTGTTCCACCAAGTCAAGGCCTTATTTACTAGTGAGCTGGTAGCATATCTCACTTTTTGGTTCTCGGCACACCCACTGTTATCAATTACATTTTCCATTTTCTCGATCTAACGAGTAAGCGCTATTGCACCACCTTTCCCATCGTACTCCTTGGGATTGCAAGATTGGAATGTCTTAAAAGAACATCCGTTGTTCCCATCATTTCCATTTCCACCACCGTTATTACCATTATTAGCATTGTTCACATTGTTAGGTACTTGAGTGATGATGGCTTGTAATTGCTGTGCGATGACAGTAGCAATGTTAGGATTCTCGTTGTTGTTGCTACTGCTAGGACCACTTTGTCGGTTTGGAGCCATTTTCTATAGGATATAAAAATTATATTCATTAGACGATATAATACGGATCATATATATTTCATATTATATAGTAGTAATTCAAAATAGAAAGAATTTCAAAGCTTTTAGGTAGCGGGAACATACGGTATATACGTACACAAACACTTATGCCCTAAAATACAACTATATGAGGGACCCTTAAGCTATAGTCTAGGCTCAACCACCTAGTTCTCTATAACCAAAGGCTCTGATACCAATCTGTCACACCCCGCCAAGGCGGAAACGCGAGGCGTAAACAAGAATGGATATCATCACAACACATGGTGTCTATATAGAGAATACTAAAATGAATACTAAAGTAAAGCAAAGACACAAAGTGTCATAACAATACCCAAAACCTAATGGTGTCTTTATTAATGAGAAAGAGGTCTCGTCAATAAATGACATGCAAAACATAATCCAAACAATTCATGCAAACGCAATTATTCAAAATAGAAAGCATAAATAAACTCCAAGCATCCTACGGTCTCTTCTAGCCATTGCGCTTTATCTTAGCACCATTAAGCTCACCTGAAAATGATGCTTAAAAACCGTCAACACAATGGTTGGTGAGAGTCATAGGTTTAAGACACGCAAAACAAACCTTTAAATCTAATTACTGTGATAAATAAAACATAACATAACAGGACATACAGCGTACTATCATACAAGCTAACATGCAATCACATCAATCCACATTGAGACGTTCACGCTCAATCATCACAAACATAAAATCAAAACGTACAATAATGAGACGATCACGCTCACTATCCATAATCCACAGTAATGAGACGGTCACGCTCACTACTAACAATCCACTGCAATGAGACGGTCACGCTCACTACTAACAATCCATCAATGCCTTGAGACGGTCACGCTCAAGCACAACAATCCATATCATATTAGCAAGTAGCACATAACATACAATAGTCTCGTATAGCCCATGCCTCGTTTAAAACACATTATCACAATAACTAAAACATTTAAACTCATAGCATCATTTTCACCCCAAGAAAACATAAGAAAAGGGGCTATGAAACTCACCTGATGCTTAGCTTCCCAGACGATTTCAACAAAAGCTTCACAAACACTTCACGGATAATCTAAACAATTAAGCACACAATAAGCTACCATCAATTAGGCATTCAACCCAATATGATGTAACCTCAACTATGATGGATATCTAAGCTATCTACCATAGTTCTATACTTGATTTAACCATTTACACTTCAATGCTACACTTTAAATTTTCTAGTTTTGAGCAGAATTTTATACTCACTTACGCATCCTAAATGTACCACTTAAACACTTCCACAATTCAAACCAAAATTCACCAAGCTACATATATGTCCTATAAACCTCTCATAGCTCTCCCAAAGCCATTACCCTTTTACAAATACCCTTTAGAAATTCATTAATCTAAAGTGTTCAAAATTCATCCAGAATCTGACCCCCTAAAAGTATGACACCAGATGACCACTTTTGACCTCATTACATACTTAGAAAAAATTCAGGGGTCACACAAAATATATAAACTAACTTCCACATGATTTTTAGCCTCTAACTAGATGTCTAAGTATTTTTAGAAAAATCAAAACCAAAACTGAAATTCGTCACAGTTTTGCACACTGTTTTTGTAACGACCTTTTTACCCACTTCCCGACCATAAAAACTCACGAGACCAACTTTTATGGAAAGTAGACTCTTTGAGGTTATCTCCAGTATGTTGTAAATTGTTTATTTGATAATTTATGATTGAGTTATGACCGTTACAAAACTGCCTAATTTTCTGTAGTGAATTAAACAACTAATTCGGGCGATCTAGACCCTAACGCATGATCAAATCACGAAACCAATTGAACCAATGATCAAACAATCATCATTAAACTATAAACTCTAGAAAATTTAAAACCCTAATTTATTTTCATGATTCAACCTAATCCATGATACTTAGATTACAAGAATTAAAATAAGAACTAGAATTAAACAAAGAATTAGAAATACTTTAAACCCTAAAAATTTTCTTCTTCTTCTTCTCTGGATCGGTCGAACAATAGGGGATTTAGGGATCCTTTATTTTTGTATTTATAGGCCTCCTAAAAGATATTCTAGATTAACTCTAATTAGGAATTAGACTTGGACTCAAATTTGTTTCCTTTTCTCCCTTGTAAACCAAACCGATCGGCACCCCCCTTTTATTCTTTTTTTTATAAATTACATATTTATTTACAATACCTTACATTTTAATAAAAACCTTAACTTATTTGACTATACCTTTTTGCTTAAACGAAATTCACTAGACTTTTAAAAATAACTTTTTAACTTTTCATTTTCAACACAACTTTCCTAAAATAGAATTTTTACATTTTTCTTAACTTACCACTTAAAATCTAAACCTATCTTAGATTACTAACACAAAAATACGTATACGTATTAATACTTACACATTTAACACGGAAACGCTTAAATCTCAATAATCATTTCCTTGTCACTCAAAAGTGAATAAAATGAACTCAACCAATTTCACCACCATTCCAATCTCATTGAGATGATCACACTCAATAGATTGATTACCAATACCTCACATAACCCACATAAACTCATATAAACACACAGAATCACATACACCATATATTGCAACAGGCACACAAGTCAATACTAACAGTTTAACTAACCTGCTCAAATCATGGTTGTCACAGAATTGAGTTCCACCGAAAGTACTCTTGAAGGTGTCTTTACATCCTGCATAATCAGTATCTAAAAATCCAGTTAGTTCAAAACCAGAATCCTTCATATACTTGAGACCCATATTAACGGTTCCCCGAAGATAGCAAAAGTTCTTTTTAACCTCCTTGAGGTGCTTCTCGGTTGGCTTAGCCTGGTACCGAGAATATAAACAAGTAGCATGTATAATGTTCAGTCTGCTTGACGTAAGATACATTATGGCACCAATCATGCTACAATATTTTGTTGCATTGACTAGAGTCCCATTCTTGTCAAAGTCAAGCTTGTCTTTGATCTCCATTAGAGTTCCAACGGAATCGCAAGTTTCTATTCCATAGTTTTAAGGATTTTTAACACGTAGTTGGACTGGGTTATGAAGATGCCACAGGGGGATTGGTTAACTTGTAAACCAAGGAAAAACGCCATTTCTGTTGGATTATGTCCACGTAAAAATGATATATGTCCGTGAATTTATTTGAGCCTACGGGGACGCACGCGTTAATACGTAAAACAATTAATAATAAATATATTAAATGTAATATATTTAAGTGATAAAGGTTAACGAGCGTTAAATGTTAATAAATATTTAATGAGAGTTATATTAGTCGTTAATAGTTAAAAGAAGGACTAATATGCAATTATGGAGAAAAAGAAAGTATGGGAATTATTTCTTTTTTCCTTAGCCAATTATTTCCTAATCTCAAAAGGAGATGGAATAACCTAACTTTCAAGCCAAGTTTAGGCAGCAATAAATAGAGGCTTAGGGTGTTTAGTTTTCTCATAACTTGAAAAACTAAAACCCTAAATTCTCTTCTTCTCCCTCCCTTGTGTCGTGCAATCGAACCAAACAACCCTTAAATGGTTTTTTGTGTTGATTGATTCAAGAGTCGAAGGCGTTTGGTGGCTTTATCACTACTAGTACTAGCATACTTAATTGTTTTCTAAGAACGTATTGTGTGTGTCGAAGTAAAGAGATCTTACTTTAGATATTGGGTGGTTTTCGCGTGGTATTTATATTATACACACGCGTATATTCAAGATGGTGTATTCGTTAATTGCTAGAAGGTACGCGTTCTTGATCACTTTGTTAATTACATAGTGTATACGTGATTTATATGTTTCGCTGCGTACTAGTGATAGATTAATGGTTAATTAGTTGTAAAAACCGAATAGTGGCATCACGAGCCATCGTGTAGAATTTGTAGTTACAAGTAATAAAATTTGACAAAATTAAGGTTCTTGATTAATTTTTTAAGCCCTTTGGGCGTTTTATGCATAAAGATTCGATCTTTATGCATAAAGATTCAATTTTTATTAGTTATAAAATTAATTAGACGAATTCTAGGTTGTATGAAATTTTATAAGATTAAAACTTGATGCGTTTAATTGTTAATTGATCGGTTTTATGTTTTAAAATTAATTGTTAATTCGGTATCCATGATAAATACATGCAATTTATCATGGAGGGATATGTGATATAAATCTTGTTAATTGTTAAAGGTTTTATGCAAATATTATGATCAAGAATTAAAACATAGACATTAAATTTATGTGGTTTT
>BQNB010141848.1:4609-17212 GCA_026074375.1 Tanacetum coccineum | reverse complement strand
TTTTTTTCTGCGGATTTATTTTTTCGGTCTCATGTTTAATAATTTTTTTTCTTTTTTTATATGGGCTTATGTGTTGGGGCTCGTGTGTTGGGACACATGTTTAAAGGTTTCTTTTTTAAGCTATATGTGCGGGGCATTTTTTTTTCTTATTGTATTTTGTGCGGGTTTATTTTTTGGTACCATGTTTAATAGTGCGGGTTTATTTTTTCAATATCATGTTTAATAGTTTGTTTTTTTTCCTTATATGAGTTTATGGCCCGCGCGTTATTGCAGAGCGTTAAAATTTTATTTTTATTTTTATTTTATTTTCATTATTTTTTTTTCGAATTTATTTTTTGGGTCTCATGTTTAATAATTAGTTGTTTTTTTTATATGAGCTTATGTGTTGGGTCTCATTTTTAAAATTAGTAGGTATCGAAAATGCTTATGCGAGTATTTTTTTTTTATATGAGTAAATCGGTACGTTTGTGACAATTTTTTTCCATACTATTGTGTGGACAAATTTTATTTTTTTATTAAAAAAAAGGGGGGGGGGGCGGTTCAAAGTTGCGGCCCAAAAAACTGAGCCAAAATTGGAGCCCAAAAGACCAAGCACTGTAGCTACAACTGTAGCTACAATAGTGGCGTTTCACTCTTATGTGGCACTATTCATTTGAGATCTCAAATGAGTATATTAGTAATGAAGGTAAGACTAAAAAATAATTGAGATTAAACTACAAGTACAAGTACGAACGGGTCTCTGCTTATTAGTACTTCGCATTTCAGGTTACCGTTTTTATTTTCTCCATTAATAAATCTTTTGTTGATTAACTGTTTGTTAAAAAATTGGACAATCTATGAATGGTAATAGGATTTTTTATATAGAATTAATTTCAAATAACACCAAAATCTTTTCATGCTAAAGATATCAAGTAATAAAAGAACAAACAAGAAAAGTTGGACACGTAGAGGTGAAAATTTGAAACATTATTTTATGAAAAAACATTTCTAAATTTCAAACTCACTAAAGACTACGCTCTCTGTCTTAAAATTATTGTCCTCCGACAAAAAACACACAGTTTAAAAAAATAAATTTATTGTTGTTTTCTCTTTCTTACTTTTTGACAGAATAACATTTTTACTCTTAACTAGTTAATTATTGTCTTCTTTAAAGTTTGTAATAATAATTTTAAACAATGTTTTTTTTATTAACAACACTTTATTAAAAAACTAGCAAGAAGCTAGAAAAATTACAAAGTTACAAGATGAGGATTTTTTAGCCAATCAACCCAACTAAACGACACATTACATCTAAACCGACTCCAATAAAAAGAATACGACACAACATCATCAAAAATATCCGCCTTAGAAGGAGAAACCACACCAAAGACACACTTATTACGATAAGCCCAAATTAGCCACCACAACCCAAAACACACCCCTTCTAACAACCTTTTATGCTTGATAGGAATCCGAAGATTTACGATCCAAGAAACCCATTCATCGAACGTATGCACTTCCATGAAATCCACCTCCCACCAACGGCAAATCTTGCGAAAATTATCTTTCGCAACAAGGCAATCAAAAAATAAATGACTTGACGATTCCGTGACGCTACCACAAACGGGACAAAGAATAGACGGAATATCTATACCTCTCCGGGATATATTAAGACGGGTAGGCAAACAATCCATTCTCACCTTCCACGCATGAATGTTAACCTTGATTGGCACCGCTTTTATCCATCGAGTTTGAGTAGACACTTCCGGAAACCTGTTATCATCAATAACCTTTCTAGCCGAAGCTACCGAGAACTCACCCGAACCATCAAGCGTCCAATACCACCTATCAGGCGTGACACCAAGAACAACACCTTCCACGTAAGTCGTCAAATCCGTCAACTGATCTTGTTCCACTCCGCTTCTAGGAGCACGACGAAAAGACCAGGTCAAGTTCTCCTGTGACAGTTTAGAAGCCACATCGACAGTCTTCTTCACTTCCAGCGCATAAAGCCTAGGATATCTTTGTTTCAAAACCATGTCTCCATGCCACAAATCCTCCCAAAAATAAGTATCCGCACCATTGCCAAGCTTTTTCTGCATAAAATTATTTAAGTGTATACCTTTTATCTTCAATGTTTCCACCTCCTGGAGAATGCTTCGCCAAATGGACTTGTAACCAACCTTGAATCCGCTACCATTTTTCCCATCTTCGCCATGAATAGCTTTAATAACCCTAGTCCATAACAAGTTCTTTTGAGTTGTAAACCGCCAAACCCATTTACACATAAGAGCTCTATTAAGCGCATATAAACTAGAAACACCAAGGCCACCTTTCTCTTTAGAACACAAAACCTTACTCAATTTCACCCATATTGATTTTTTACTATTTAAATCGACACCACTAAAAAACCGATGATCGATCAAGTAATCAGGTTTACAACATTTAAGCTTCTGTGGAGAACTAAAAAAGAATGGATGGACTCAATTGCAAGGGTTTAGCTTTACTGTGACATGAATGGATCGACTAAGCTATGCAATAGGCAGTAGAAACAAAGTAAAACAATATTTTTCGGGTCTTATCGGGTTGACCCGATAACCCGATAACATATATAATTCTTATCGGGTAGACCCGATAACCCAATAACATATATAATTCAACCGAACCCGACCCGATAACAATATCGGGTTATCGGGTTTGGGTCAAAACAACCTGATAAGATTTTTTAACCCGATATAACCCGATCCGATAAGCCTTATCGGGTTCGGGCTTGGGTTCGGGCTCGGGTCAACCCGACCCTACTAACACCCCTAGACTTGAGCTCGTGATCAGTATCGAGCTCGAGTAGCTCGCTATAAGCTCGATTTGTTCACACCCTTAATAGTGATTAATTGACCGTAAACTATGTTAAGGTTAATGCGTATCAGACACATTGAGGAAGCATCATAATAAGTTAAATTTGTGAATACATTAAGTATTTATAAAGTTTATCCTCTTTTAGATGGTTTAATTATGAAAAAACTGACACATATTCCATATTACAATAATTGCGGTCATTGCCAGTATTACACAAATACGACAAATAGCGGTCTAATGTAAACCAATATGTTATGGCTTCACATTAAGCAACACGATGCAAAATTTTAAAAGTAATTAAGTGATATGCTCATTTTTAAATAAAGGTTAACTTAGTAGTTGTTGGGTCAATTTAGTGCCTAATTGTCCCTTGTACAGGATTTGTATGAAAAATATCCTAAGTAGAAAAACAAGTCGCTGAACATAGAGTCATCCTCAAGAAGTCCTTCAGAGTCTGAAGAATATACTCGGCATAAACTGACGTGGTTCTCAGCGCGTGAAGAAAGGACCAGGATTAGGATGATGGAGTTAGTAAGTGTTGGCAATAGCTTGCTAACTCTCTGAAGACCCTCACTAAAAGAATACAGCCTGAAGACATTGGCTAGAACTTTGTAAAAGCTAAAAGCAATGAAAGACGTAAAGTACATGATTTTTTACTTGTACTTTATTAAAGCTTAAAGTTTTACTTTAAGAAGACAAAGGACAAGAGTGGTTGCTTGGATCTTTGTGAAGCTTTCAAGATTTTTTTTATAAGTACCAGGTTGTCAGTAGTGTATGGTATCAATTCCTAAACAAACACAAAAATACCAAAGGTATTAGTTGATAGGTTTGATCCTTTCCTAGAACACACTAAGCCAAGATGCTTGTGGTTCATATTAGGAAAGTTTATTTGTCATTCAATCCTAGTTGTTGTTCCGTCAACAACCGGGTATAATTCTTTGATTCATATCAATAAATAGTTAAATGTTGAAAAGTACAAATTGTATTATTAGTATCTTGATGGTCTCGTGTTAAATATATAGTTATATGTTGACATGATTTTAGGGACCAACTAGTGGTATCAGAGCCTATGGATTATTCTTATGATCCAGATCCTTTTAAAAAGAATACTAATAACATTTGAGCTATGTCATAATAGTGTATCTTCAAAAATTGCTATTGATGTTGCAACTTTTGAGGAGGAGATGTACACTGTTAATGATAAAAAGCCAAAACAAAACCCAAAAACACCCACCTGTTACGAAAACTAAAGACAAGTTCCTTCAGTTTTGACAACTCAACCACCCAAAACATGACACATCACCTATCTTATCTTCAAGATAAACACAAAACAAATCACTACACACCAAAATAACTCACATCTACTCACTGATCCAAATACATAAAAACATCCCCACAAAAAATCATATCCTCGTCACTCCAATCAAACAAAAAAAACAACAACATCAATCATTCACATAAACCAAAAACCCAATTAGTCATCTTATAACCAAAAACTTTAAATCCATCACAAACAAATCACATGACCAACAATGTGATTCAAACTCAAAACCAAATCCCACAATCACGAACTCAAATTTATACAAAACCCTAGTATGTACTCATTGATTGAGTCGTGTTGTTGTCCCGATTTACAAATCCCATATAAAAATCCAAATCAAAATTACAACAAAACCATAAATCAGTCATAACCCATATTTTTTCACACAAAAACCACGACTGCATCGGTGGTTAACAAAACGGAGGCGACTGTGAATAAATGGGTTTGTTTAAAAGTTATAATTTGAGGTTATTATAGCTAAAGTGAAAGTAATAAAGACTTTGATATGATGTTTTGTGGTTGCATTTGTTTATTGTTGGGTTTGACAAGGTTTGTTAATGGGATAGTGTAGATAAAGGTATTCCTTTCAGTTTCTTAACGTAAACTGAGGAATGAATGATGAGTATGCTTTTCCGTTTTGAGGAACTAAAAAGTTGTAGAGAAAGTGCTCGATCAGTTTTAGAGAGAAAATTGAAGACAACAGAACGATGGGTATAAAAGGTGGGTTCAAGGTGTGTGATTTCAGTTTTAATGAAACTGATGAATGTGGGTAATTATTAGTGGGTCACGAACCCGAGACTGAACTCATAAACCAACCCCCAATGAAACTGATAAAACAATGAACATGGAGTTCATTTTCAATTTTAAAGATACGGAAATGGTGTATGGGTTGTTTAGCTTTTTGTTGAAACTGATGAATGATTATGGGTTGCCCAGTTTTTATAAATAGAGTTTTTCTTCATCTTCAGAAACAAAAAAAACTCACTGAGTTTTGATTTAACCAACTAACGAATTTGTTGGAGTTGTTTGTGGTGAACACGTAAAGATTACAAGGGAGTGGGAGTGAATCTGATGTCATATGGGTTGTTCAGCTTTATAAGAACTGAAGAAAAAGGGGTAAAAGAGGTTCGATGATGGAACTGACATAAATACGTGTTCAATAATTTTATTATACTCGAACTGAGTATTAAAAAAACGAAATTGGGCTTCATGGGTTTGGGCTTAGTGAGCTATATGTATGTATACATGATATCAGTTAAGTAAAACTTATTTTGATGCTAAAGAGCACGCATATGTATATCTCAGTAGGTCTCAAGCTGAACCTTTTAAATCTAAACCTACACTCAAACCTGAACCCCACCAGAACTGAACCTTTCAGTTTTAAACTCGACGCTGAACCTTGATAACATCAAATATTTAATACTTTTTAATATCAAAATCCCTATGTAAATGCTTGTAATTATCATTTATTTGCCTTGATAATGGTACTTAATCACTTTTTATGTCAATTGCAGGAAAACACAAGCATTGATACGTTTTGGCACGCAAAAAGGACTTTTAGTGACATTTTACGCATAATCCCATTGAGAGGTTACAGGTGTAACATGAATGAGTCATATTACGCCGTAAAATGGTATAAAAACACGTCAAATGATGTTGCGGATGCTTAGTCACCATTACGATGTAATCGTTCCATTTGATTACACCGTAACACTAATTTTGCCTATGTTATGAAAAGTCTACGTCAGCGAGGTTACAACGTAACTACACTCTTTCATTACGCCGTAACCAACTCGAAGTCTATATAAAGAACGAATTCTGGCTCAATTGAGATATCTCCATTCCTAGAGCCCACACAAGGGTTTGGAGAAAACCTACTTTTCATCAGCAAGGCTAGAGAAACGAAGGAAGGAAGAAGAAACCATGTGTCATGTGACTAATTTAGCTTTAGGGATTGTAGTGTTTCAAACACGTTCTCTACATTTTACCGGATCTAGACATGGTGTAATTCTCCTTAATATTATTATTGTTTTATTTCCTTTTGGTACCGCTGCTTATCCTGTTATCATTAGCTTTGTATGGTTATAGCTTTTATACAGAAAAAAAAAAAAAAAAAAAAAAAAAAAGAAAGAAAACAAAAAAAAAAAAAGAAAAAAATAAAAAAAAAAAAAAAAAAAAAAAAAAAAAACAATAAAAGCGCGGCGCGAGCTTAGTCCTGGTTTTGAGTAAGGTAGTGAGAACATAGCGAGTACAGATACCCCCTGGTACTGAGTGTTCTTTATTCTCCAATAGAAGTACCCATTTTCATTGGTGGTTCGGCTTGCACTATTTAGGCGTTCCATTATCATTAAGATCAAAACTAAGTCTTTGGCATCTTTTGCATCATGCTTGTCTTTAGTTAAATCTCAGCCCTTGTTTCCTCAGGAAACAAGTTTCTACCCTAGGATCTAACTATGGTAGTTGGCGTGATTCACAATGAGTCGCGATTATCCTATCTTCAAGCCAATAGAGGAATTAACCACTATGAACTAGGAATAGGTCAATTCCCTCCGCGGGTTATTCCACCTAGGAATCATAGGCTAAACAATGATGGCTTTCCAAGTTTAGTGTTGCCTCTGACATTTATAATAATTAATTGCACTAAATGAAAGGGAATGGGCTTCATGGGATTCAGTTGGTTTTGGGCCTCAGTAGGGTTAATAAGTTATGTATACGTGGTGCTATATCAGTTTATTAAAACTGAACTTAATGCCAAAAGTTCACGTGCACATATATATATTTGGAGGTCATGAATCCTCTCGCTGAATCCCACACTTCAAACTTAACCCTCTCGCTAAACTGAACCTTTCCGGCACGAAACTAAACCCTTTCTGTTTTGTACCTTCAGTTGGTTTGGACCTCGTTAGGCTTAAAAAAGGACACGTGAAGTTTTATACAGTTTGTTCAAACTTAAATTAAAGCTAAAAGCTTCACGTGTATATGTATGGAGGATCCCAAACCAGCAAAGCTGAACCCATGGGTCAGCTAACTTCCAAAACTGAAGCGGATTCTTTAGTTTTAAACTATGTCGCTGAGGCTAAACTGAACCCCCTTCAGTTTTCATCCTTTAGCGAACTAACCAATCACGAAACTGGTCACCAAACTCAGTCAAATACTATACTGAATCTCCAAGAATAGTTAAAGAACTTCAACCACTTTTACAACAAGGTATAAAATTATTTATATTTATTATTGTTGTAACTCAGAGTAAGAAGAAGCCATTATGCTCACTTACTACTGATTTTTAATTAGGCTATTTGTATATTCAAATAGGGGAAGATTGTTAGGGTCAGTTACCGAGCCCTTCAGTTTCTCAGTAGATTTAAGCATAAAATCGCCTAAGTATAAACAAGCTGAAAATAGTTCAGCTTGTGATAGCTGAAGATACTTCAGCTCCAGGCTCTTCAGGTACACAAACAACATTTTTCACTTCATTTTAGGTTGCGGAACAGAAACTGAAGAAGGCCTTACCAAGAGCTTCACTTTTACAACAAAGTAAGAATCGAGAAGTGTAAACAAGCTGGAGACACTCAAGCAGCATCTTTACTTCAGTTTAGGTTGCGGAATGGAAACTAAAGAAGACCTTAGCAAGAGCATCACTTCTACAACGAATCGAGCTTTATGCCATTTATTTTGTTGTATTTTAGAGTAAGAAGAAGCCATGATGCTTACTTACTATTGATAAAACTTAGGCTATCTTTCTATCCAAATAGGGGGAGATTGTTGGGTCAATTTAGTGCCTAATTGTCCCTTGTACAAGATTTGAATGAAATATATCCTAAGTAGAAAAATAAGTCGAAGTCATCCTCAAGAAGTCCTTCAGAGTTTGAAGAATAGACTCGACACAAACTAAGGCGGTTCTCAGCGAGTGAAGAATAGACTAGGATTAGGATGATGGAGTTAGTAAGTGTTGACAATAGCTTACTAACTCTCTGAAGACCATCACTAAAAGAATACAACCTGAAGACATTGGCGTGAACTTCGTAAAAGCTAAAAGCAATGGAAGACATAAAGTACAAAAGTGGTTACTTGTACTTTATTAAAGCTTAAAGTTTTACTTTCCCTATAAAGCAAAATAAGAAAAAGAAGACAAAGGAAAAGAGTGGTTGCTTGGATCTTTGTGAAGCTTTCAAGAGAAGCTTGGACTTTTGTGAAGCTTCCATGAGAAGATTCACCTTTTTATTTTATAAGTACCAGGTTGTAAGTAGTGTATGGTATCAATTCCTAAACAAACACAAAAATACCAAAGGTATTAGTTGATAGGTTTGATCCTCTCCTAGAATACACTAAGCCAAGATGCTTGTGGTTTATATTAGGAGAGTTTATTTGTCATTCAATCCCGGTTGTTGTTCCGCCAACAACCGGGTATAATTCTATGATTCATATCAATAAAGAGTTAAACATTTAAAAGTACAAATTGTGTTATTAGTATCTTAATGGTCTCGTGTAAAATATAAAGTTATATGTTGACATGATTTTAGGGACCAACAGTAGTGTTTAATCAGTATCAGGCCCCACGTACTCTATAATGAACACAATATTAGTATGACATTACACTACAAGAAAAATAAGAACGGGCGATGAACTTTTCCCCGGCGACATATGTCGTCGGGGAAACAACACTAAACGACAAAAATCCGTCCTACGTGGCACTAATTCTGCATGACTTTTTAGTCAAAGTTAGAAAAACATTTCCCGGCGACATGTCGCCAGGGATACTTTGATTAAAGTTTGACCAAAAAAGTCAATGAAAATCTTGCCGGCAACGTTTCTCGCTCAAGTTTCCCCGGTGACATGTCACTGGGGAAGATTTAACCACGTTTGACTATGTTTATGCCAAGTGATTAGTCGTAATGATCTTGGAGTGTGACGTGGCCAAATGTTTCCCTGGCGACATGTCGTCGGGGATACTTTGTTGACTTTATTTGACTGGATTTAATAGTTAATGACTTAGTGGGGTGACATGGCTATGCTATCCCCGGCGACATGTCGCCGGGGAAACTATATTGACTTTTTTTGACTTTGTTATATTATATATTTTATAAATAATATGCGTTTTATTATTTATAATTATATTTTTTTATATATAATTACTATATGAAAAAAAGCACTACGTATTCTTGGTTTGGTTTGGTACATTTTCTCGGTTCGGTCCGGTATGCGGTTCGTTAATAAAATTTCATACGCGACTTACAATAAAACAAACATTCATTTAGGTAAATTCTATACATACCACTTGTAGAAATACAAGCGAGGCCTTAGACCGATAATCATATGCGACTTACAATAAAACATACGAATTACATTAGAAAAGCCATAAAAGTTTAAACAATAAAACATACGAATTACATTAGAAAAGCCAAAAAGTTTAATCAATAAAACATACGAATTACATTAGAAAAGTCATAAAAGTTTAAATAAGGAAGTATACGAATTACATTCCAAATGACAAACTACTCCAAATCAAGTTTTCCCATATCATTGTAAACTTCGTGAAGTAGTGCAGTTGAGTTAAGTGTGTGTTGTTCCTGATGCATATATATTTCCACTGTTGCCTCGAGTACCGTTATCTTTCCAAGCAAGTGCTTGTAGTTTAAGCACTCTGCATTTCTTTAAGGTCCCAAAGAATAGCTTTGAGGTGTTGAAGGTTCTAGAGAATAGCTTGGAGGTGTTGAAGGTCCTGGAGAATAACTTGGAATCGATGAAGCTCCAGGAGAACTGATTAGTGGACGAACTCGTTCCTCTTTCTATAAAAAAATCACATCCAAAGTAATTTTCCTGACTGTTAAAGAGTAAAGAAATTAATTTTTAACAACTAACCAGATTATTTGTATATTACACAAATAAAAAACATGCGATTGTTCACCTTGGATAGTGGACATGCATAGTATAGTTTACCACAGGTTTTAGGTTTATACGATTCTCGCAGAACTACATCTTCGGCTCCACCACGACACGCAAAAGCTTCATAAGGCACCATCTTTATAATAATAGTGTAATGTGTTGGTAGTTATGATGGTAAGAGTGTGCGTGATCTGTTGTTGGTTGTGAGGATAATATCTGCTTTCATTGTAAAAAAGAGTTTTTGGCTGGAGTTTTTCATTGGACTTTTTGGCGGTTAAACTATGTACTTAATGTATAACGATAGCATCTCGACTCATCCATTGAACATCTTACGATAACATATTGACTCATCCGTTGAACTTCTAATGTACAACGATAGCATATCGACTCATCCATTAAACATCTAATGTACAACGATAACATATCAACTCATCCGTTGAACATCTAATGTATAACGATAACATATCGACTCATCCGTTGAACATCTAATATACAACGATAACATCTCGACTCATCCGTTGAACATCTAATGTACAACGATAACATCTCGACTCATCCGTTGAACATCTAATGTACAACGATAACATATGGACTCATCCGGTAAACATCTAATGTACAACGATAACATCTCGACTCATCCGTTGAACATCTAATGTACAACGATAACATTTTGACTCGTCTGTTGAACATCTAATGTACAACGATAACATATCGACTCATCTGGTAAACATCTAATGTACATGATAACATCTTGACTCATCCGTTGAACATCTAATGTACAACGATAACATTTCGACTCATCCGTTGAACATCTAATGTACAATGATAACATATCGACACATCCGCTCAATATCTAATGTACAACGATAACATCTTAACTCATCTGTTAAACATCTAATGTACAACGATAACATATCAAATCATCCGTTGAACATCTAATGTACAACAATACCATCTCAACTCATCTGTTGAACATCTAATGTACAACGATACCATCTCGACTCATCCGTTGAACATCTAATGTATAACGATAGCATATCGACTCATCTGGTAAACATCTAATGTATAACGATAACATCTCGACTCATTTGTCAAACATCTAATGTACAACGATAACATTTAGACTCATCCGTTGGACATCTAATGTACAACGATAACATATCGACTCATCCGGTAAACATCTAATGTATAACGATAACATCTCGACTCATCCGTTGAACATCTAATGGACAACGATAGCATATCGACTCATTCGGTAAACATCTAATGTACAACGATAAATCTCAACTCATCCGTTGTACCGGACCGAACAGACCGGACCGAAGAACCAAATGAACAGGCCGGACCGAGGAACCAGACCGTGGAACCAGACCGGACCGAGGAACCGGACCGAATCAAGAAACTGGAATGTTTTTTTCTTAGTATTTATATAATTATTATTTATAAATATATAATTATATATTTTATAAAAATATATTTTTTATTATTTATTAAATTATTTTATATAATTATTCTTTATAATTATTTATATAAATATAAATATTTTTAACTATTATTATATAACTATTTTTGATAAAAATAATTATATAAATAATAGCTAAAAATATTTAGTAAAATACTATCCACGGTGACATGTCGCCGGGGATAAACTCAGCCACGTCCCACCAAAATTTTGTTATCCCGCCAAATCACTAAACGACAAAACTTTAACACTTTCTTCGACGACATGTCGCCGGGGGATTTAAAAAGCAACAAAAGCAGATCTGGTACCAAAAAAACTTAGACAAAAAGTTATTCACCCAAAAAAACACCACTGGCGATTGTCCTCCAGAACTCACCGGTAAACAACCTACCACCACCATGCCACTCACCATCACCACCATGCCACTCACCATCACCACCACATAACCCACTACCATCACCACCACCACTCACCACAGAACCCACCACCACTCACCATCGCCTCTGACACGAGCACACGGTGATTGAACCCTCCTCCTCTTCTAAACCATAATTCTTTCCTTAACCCTCTAAATGATAATTCTTCTACTTCTTTTTCTTACCCTCTAATTATTGGTGGTGTTTGATTTCGTTTTTGGTTAAACAAAGGTTTTTTTGTAATTTTTTTAAATTTTGTTAATTATAATAAGGTTTGGTTAAACAAGCTTAATAAGGTATAATAAGTTGTTAATTATAAAATTTTGTTAATTTTTTTTATTTGGCAGTTGACAGTAGCCAAGACCGAGGGGGCGGGAACGAGCCGAGGGGCGAGAACGAGCTGAGTCCACAGCTGAAGGTATGCTCTAACTTTTTTTTATCCTTTTGGTATCCACGGGAACATGTCGTTGGGGAATGTTTATAGTCATTACTTTGTGTTATATAAGCCGTGAATTGAAATGTATGTTATATATAGTTAGTAATATGTGTATTCGTGGTATTAGTTTGAATTGAAATGAAATATAAGCCGTTTATGAATAGCGTTTGGTATTTGTTTGAGTAAGAAATATAAGCCTTTTATGAATTGAAATGAAATATAAGCCATTTATGAATTGCGTTTGGTATTT
>BQNB010141847.1:0-17213 GCA_026074375.1 Tanacetum coccineum | reverse complement strand
GAAATCATGAATTTAGCAAATCAGTAAATGATTAAATAATTATATCGACATGATTAACAATAATAGTACACAAACATATAATTATATCGACATGGCTTGGCCTCCGGGATGGGGGTTTTTCTTTTGCCGAAGTGAAAATCGATCCGTCGGCCTTCGTGTCAAAAGTTTTTTCATCCCTTTTGATTCCCTCGCAGTTAAAGTCTCGGGATTTTACCATTTTTTGATGTTATGTAATTCTTTTTGTTGACTCTATTGTACTTTAAGTTTCTAGCGTCTTGCTAGACTCTTTTTTATATATATTCCATCTTTGCCGTTAAAAAAACAAACATATAAGAAATAATATGAAGTCGTGTTATTTGATTCTTTTGAGGGAATCATAATAAAACTTAAAGTTTTATCTTTTTTATAACATAACATGAGGTTATGTTATTGATTCTATTAGAATCAAAATGGTCCACATGGAGGAGTAATTGGCCCACAAATGTCTCTTTCAATTCTTTCTAGAAACGAAGAGATTCTTTTTTCAAGTTTATTGATTGAGGGCCTAGTTATTATTTTCCAAAAGAGCATGCTCCACATGATAAATATTTTGATAATAGGATCTTGAGATCCTTTAGTGGATGCCTATTTGAGCTCTCAATTATTCTCCTCCTCATAATATCACCCGAATTACCCAAACGATCATGCCAAAGGGTAAATATTTTGGGATCTACGCCCTTTCGGGTAGAAACCATATTTATTTCTGTCTGATTTATGTATGTAAAATACAATCCAGAAGATAAACCTTTCATTCTTTTCATTATGAACTTTTTTTTCATTTTCAATGAATTTAATTTTGAGATACTCAATTTTATTTTGAGTCATGGTTTCAAGATGAGAACCAGTGCATCTTATATCTTTAAAACATAGTAGATTTCTCCTGGATCTACTAAAATACAACGCATCATTTATTCTCCACAGGGAATCATGATAAAACTTGAGGTTTTATTTTTTTCTTTATAACATAACATGAGGTTATGTTATTGATTCTATTAATTGAATCAAATTAGAACTTGAGGTTCTAATCATTATTTTCAAGCATAACATGATGTTATGATATTGATCCTTATAAAAGAATCATATTAGAACTTAAGGTTCTAATAATAATTTTTTTCACCACAACATGAGGTTGTGTTATTATCGTGATTCATCTAAAGGAATCACAAAGAACTTGAGGTTCTTTAAAAGATATACAATAACTTGAGGTTATTGTATTTTAATTCTATTCATTGTAATAAAACTTGTGATTTTATTATGAATAAATATAATTATAACATGAGGTTATGATAACTTTTAGCTTTAATAGATCTTGAGGATCTTAAAAAAAATAAGACAACGTTTTTTATTTGATTAATCTTAAAAAAAATTCCTTAGGTAAGTGACACATTACTTTATTCGATAGGTATCATACTTTCAGTATTAGCCAAACATATGACAGCAAACATCCATGCGTGTCAATGACAACAAGTAAAAGTCCAATAAAAAAAGAAATGCTAGAACCACAAAGCGTTTACAAAAAAAGTTTCACAAAATGATGTGGCATGATGATTTGTATAACATTGGCCAATTAAAAAATAAGTGATAAAGAACTTGAATCCAATTATTACATGACATATCATTTTGTGGAAATTTTTTTGTAAACTCTTTGTGGTTCTAACATTGCTCTAAAAAATGATTTAGTTTTGCATAACAACATGATCCATGACATAACTATTAGTTATTATATCTGTATATTAAGCTTTTAAAAACTATTTTATACGTCTAACTTGTTATTTGTTATTACTCCTTTTGTTTAGAGCAAAAAATCGTACTGATAACGTGTTGTAAATGTAAAGAACAAGAACACAAGAATAAGATAAGAATGAGGAGTGTGGAAATCGTATAATAGGTGTGGGGGTGAAGGTTGAATACGTTTCATTTAAAAAACTTATTAATAATATTTTCGATAGTCATAATATTCTTATCCATCAAGTTAGATGCAATATGATAAGTGTGAATGACATACTTGCGTGCCTTATATTCTTCACTAGAACTTTCGTCAATTTGCAACATTGTATAACATAATCTATATATGGTAACTTTATCCATGACACAATCATCCTCCAAACAATATAAAGCGACAATAACACACAATATGGATCTATGCTAAGTATAGATATGGTAGGAGGTGAGTAATAAAGTAAAGTGATAGAATGATTAAAGAGTAAAAAATAAAAGAAAGTGCAATACCGGACGCGATGATTTATAGTTGTTTCGGTCACGATGCACCTCTTCGCCCTACTTACATCCCCGAGTACCCAACTCAAGAGTTATTTCACTAGTCAACAAGCTCCTTTAGGCGGAGAAAACCATACACACGAAGCCTTACACCAATTTCTGACACTAAGACCAAATGTCGAGTTCTAATCCCTAGCTAGAACCAATCTATTCACAAACTAACCACACCACTTCAGGGACTATTTCACTACTTCACTTCACACACATGTTTTTCTTCTCTCCACAACTTTTACTTCACTTTCAAAACTTCTCTCTCCATTCATCGGGAACGTTTTTATTACTGGTTCACTTTCATCATCTTTACTTCAAAACTAGACATTCCTTGATCCACACCAATCTAACACTACTTACTTAAGATCACCCGATCTTTAACTATACTTTTGACGATCACAAAATCTCCCCCCACCCCAAGCAACCAATTACTGCATCTCTTAATCGAGACCAACGGGATATAACAATTACCAGTTGTGATTAATACGAGAGACTGCATGCTCTATCAGATCTGTGAATGGTGGTTGTGGTAACTGACATGTTGCTGGATACACGAATTTGGCACTGATCTTTTATAACTTACATAAACTTTGTATCTTGATGGATAACGAGAGTTCTTCTCTTGCACTTAAATGAATAAGCTTGATTTCATTAGGAGATACATAAGATACACTTATAGTGACTTAAAATGATCATAGGATTGTAGGTGATGTATAAATGTATTTTATACAGAAAATAATGTGTGGAATGTGAGAAAATCGTAGGGAATAGTCAATTAGTTATAGGCCATGATTTGTATAACATTGGCCAATTAAAAAATAAGTGATAAAGAACTTGAATCCAATTATTACATGACATATCATTTTGTGGAATTTTTTTTGTAAACTCTTTGTGGTTCTAGCATTGCTCAAAAAAATGATTTAGTTTTGCATAACAACATGATCCATGACATAACTATTAGTTATTATATATGTATATTAAGCTTTTAAAACTGTTTAATACGTCTAAATTGTTATTTGTTATTACTCCTTTTGTTTAGAGCAAAAAATCGTGTTGATAACGTGTTATAAATGTAAAGAACAAGAACACAAGAATAAGATAAGAATGAGGAATGTGGAAATCGTAGAGGGGGGAGGTGAATACGTTTCCATTTAAAAACTTAAAATATTTCGTATCAAATTATCCATCAAGTTAGATGCAATATGATAAGTGTGAATAATACATCTATATCCACTAGAACATGTCATTGCAATATAAACATAATCATAATATTAACTTCTATCCATGACACAATCATCCTCAAAACAATATAAGCAACAATCAACACACATATAGATCTAATGCAAATATAAATGTAAGATGATAAGGTAAATAAAGATGTAAAGCGAAAAGTAAAAGAAAGTGCAAACCGGACGCGATGATTTATAGTGGTTCGGTCATGAAGCACCTCTTCGCCCTACTCCACTCCCCGAGTACCCAACTTGAGAGTTACTTCACTAGTCAACAAGCTCCCTTTAGGCGGAGAAAACCATACACAACTAAGCGTACACCGATTTCCGACACTAAGCCAAATGTCGAGTTTTAATCCTAGCTAGAACCAATCTATCACAACTAACCACACCACTTCATGACAATTCACTACTTTACTTCACCACATAACTTTTTCTTCACTCCACAACTTCTCTACCCTTCACAACTTCTCTACCCTTCATAACTATTCTATACTTCACTTCATATCTCTACTTCAACTAGACACTACCTTGATCACACCAATCTAACACTGCTTACTAAGATCATCCCGATCTAACTATACTCTTGATGATCACCATGATCTAACAACTATACACACCATAATCACCACGATCTAACAGTTACATAAGTTTGGAATACATGGACTCGATCTATACATTATGAATGTAAGACATGTCACGAATGCACTGACTAAACTACATAACTTCGTATCTTGATGATAACGAGAGTTCTTCTCTTGCACTTAGAGTAAATAAGCTTGAATCACTTGGAAACAAATACTTAAGATTAAATGATCAAAGAATTGTAGGTGATGTATAAACTGATTTTAGACAGAAAAGAAAAATCAAAACCTAGACACACGACGTATACTTAAGACATGCGAATGTTTAGGAACCAATGATAAGGTTCGACCAACACATGCTTAAGACTTGACCAACACCCTTCAGTATAATACCGACTTTAATAAACAAGAACAAAATTCGTTTATTGATTGACACACTATTATTATGAGAATTACTTCTTCCAAGATGTCATTTGGATAAAGAGTATTAATGTATTTTGATCAACACGTTCCTTATGGTATCATCATCTAACCAAGATGATGAAGTGGATTTGAATAGACTAAGGGTTGTATTAAGAGATTCCTAAATCCTCAAGGTTTCTTTGTTTGGGGTGTTAAGCATTATGTATGCTTTTCATGTTTAGGGTGTTTAAGGATAAACATTATCGTAAGAATTTAGGTCGAACTAAATGTTGATGACAAGGATGATTTGTTGAGGAAACATAAACGAAGAAGGATGAGCGTGAATGGAAGGGGAAGGTGATGACTATAGGTTTGTTGGGTGTTTTATTGGTTCTTAATGTTGACGAAAAAAGTAGTTCTTTCATGGTGAAAGAAAAATGAAAGACACGACAGTGTGATGACTCAACAACACTTGAAGATTGAATATCTTCTTTGTGTTCTTCACTTGCTAGAAAGTGGAAATGATTGGATGATAAGACGCATTTCATTACGAAATTCACTTGAGTTTTGACAACATAGGCATAAATGCTTATGAGTGTGAGACGCATTTCATTACGAAATTCACTTGACTTTGGACAACATAGGCACACATGCTTATGAGTGTCGGGAAATGAAGATGAGACGCATTTCATTGCGAAATTCACTTGTGGGGAATGGTTACATGGTGGATCTTCTTGTGAAGATGATTAGGTGGATGACTCGAGATTTGTAGTGGTAAGGATGACTCGGTTTTACATTGTTGGTTTCTAGTGAATAAGAATCACATATGTGAGTTCTTGAGAGTATTTGGTTAAAGGATATATGTGAACATGTGTGTTTTCCCTTCCCTTTTACTTCGTGCTCATCCGGACATGAATTGTGGGATAAAAAGAGTAAATGAAGAAAAATAAAGACGGAAGCGATGAGCTTGACAATGTCATGACGGATGAAGGTTAGCATACGATGAACTTATCCACGAAGTTATGTAGCTCTTCTTGAGTATTAACAATCACACGACGAGGTACGAGGTTGTCTTAAAGGTGGTAGCGGAAATGTAGACGGAAGATATTAATCATCTATATAATAACAGAGGCGTGATTAAGGTTTTTATGAAACGAATTTGAACAATGAGTGACATTTAATTTGCATTTCGCGAATTAAAAATACTTAAATATTTTGGATGAAATAATTAAGTTATCGAGATTTATCGGAATGTATTTAATAGTAACAAGACTATTAAAATGAGAATGACACGTTTATGAAATGTGTTTCATCATTCCTAGACCTAGACTTAAAAAGGCTCATGTTAAAGTGTTTTGGTGAGGATGCCGACGATGTTGTCTTTCGAATAAACCTTTTCGATAAAGATATTTCCTTTTGGACATTGTCGCGAAGGAAATGATGACGAATTATGATGAGTTTTATATCCTAAGATCGATGGATAATGTTCGATCCTCATTGTGTATGAGGAGAGCATGACATAAACCATCGTGACATAACTAAGGGGATGGAAAGGACTAACGGAAGTGAAAGTACTTAGTCTTAAGGTGTGTATGTTAAAGAGGCTACGAATCACTTATGTAGAAACTCGTGAGACCTTTGTCACACGAGGGTTGATGTAAGCTTTTGGCTTTAGGAAAAGCATTTTAACATATGTTGTTAAAAGGCTTGAATATGAATTTTCGGATATGACCTTTAACGTTTGCGATCGCAAGTTAAAGATACTTGAATATTTCGGATGAAATATTTAAGTTGTCAAACCTACTTGGATGAGTGTTAGATATGTATGTAACTTTTCCTTGACGAAAGAGTGGATTATTTAGAAGAAGGCGAGATGATGATTAAGGGAATGTGTGGGTGAAGACTCTAGGAGATATAAGACCATTTTACGACTCTTTTGACTTTTTAGATTTGTGACACGGACGCGAAGAAAAATATTCTAGTGTAAGAAAATATATACCTAGATGCATAATACATATAGATATAGGCATATAAGTTTATCTAAGCATGCATCGACACAATAATCAACGAGATTAATGTGTAAGACTCTATGGCATTTAAACGTTAATTGTCATATATTAAGTTAATATAGTGTAGGTGTACAATTAACACGTAAGTCATGTAAAATGACGCATACAAAACATGATAATTTTAAATGTAATCGTCATGTAAAACATGTTAGCATTTAGCATTTAGGAGCATGTGTCATTTAGATAAACTAAGAAATATTTTATCTAAATTGCTAGAAGAAGACAAATGTCTTTATAGTGGACATGCATTTAATATCTAAGCAATTAAACATTGAGCATCAAGATCATGAAGACATATAATTGCATTACATGGGAACAAGTAATCATCTTGAAACATTAAAGCACATATGTGAGGTGCATTGTGTCTAGATTGACTAAGGAAAAGCCTAATTTCTACGTGCTTAGTGTGTACTCATAATGAGATACAAAGTCTATTGTTGTAGACTATCATTAGGCATATTTAGGAAGAGCCATTTAATCAAATTAGAAAATGAATATGAGACTATCTGTTAGCCTCAAAATATTGAGTCGAACAAGGAAGTTCGTTCATTATATTAGGTCTCGGTCACTTAAATAATTATTCGTTGTAATAGGCTAGAAGGGTAAACGGGCTCGTAAATGTAAGCTAATATTGTAGGCGTATCGGGCTAAAGCCCAAGTCAATCCTGAGCCCGGCCCAAGTAAAAGCCCACACGCCCCATGTAGTTGTGTAGGGTATATATATCATTTTCCATCAAGGAAAATGGTGTTGGTTCATTTGTAAACATTTTCATTTGCAAGTAATTCAACCATTTTCTCTCTCTTGTTTCTCTCTCTAAATTTCTTCCAATTTCCTTTTCTTTTCTACTTGTATTCGAGCAACATGATAATGAAGTGAAGTGATTATTGGGTTACCGACATTTGGTATCAAGAGCCTCGGGTGTTTAGTGTTTGATTTGTGGGTTAAATAACAAATTTCATGGCCTTTTTTTTCGAACTAGAAAAACAAGAAAAAAACCATGGTTTGATTTATATTTTCGTGGTTAAGTTGTTAAATCTTTGTACTTTCGTGGCTAGAACAACTTCTTACATCTATCTTCGTAGTTCTATAGCTTAGTTCGTGGATAAATGGGTGAAATCAAGCTAGTTTGAAGTTTTTTCGTCATTGCGTTTTGACAAAATTCTTGGTTGCGTTTTGAGAATAGAGACAAACAAGTACTGTACTTGAAAGTGACATTTGTACTAGTTGTGTTTTGATTGGAAGACATTGTGTTTTGATTCAAGTCGCTGCGTTTTGGTCTCAAGTAGTTGCGTTTTGATTCAAGTCGCTGCGTTTTGGTCTCAAGTAGTTGCGTTTTGATTCAAGTCGCTGCGTTTTGTTCTCAAGTAGTTGCGTTTTGCTCATCGAAGACCATCATTGCGTTTTGACTAAACGTTACTCTGCCCAATTTTTTTATACATTGCGTTTTGTGTCTAGGACAAACTGCGTTTTGCTCAACGAACGTTGCGTTTTGCTAGAAGACATTGCGTTTTGCTCGAAGTCACTGCGTTTTGATCATAGAAGACGTTGCGTTTTGCTTAAGAAAAGTGACTGCATTTTGTTCAAAGATAGTTGCGTTTTGTCCATTGAAAACCCATGTTTTGAAACCCTAATTTCCCGAAAAAAATTTCGACCTTACCGCGAATTTGGGAATATATTAATCACCGTTTAATCAAAACATAACATCAAGGCAAACAAACTTCATGGACTAATTACGATGACTTTGGACTTTAATTCGGACTATAAGGACAATTAATCAACAAACTTTAACAACAAAAATTATTCATTCACGGTTTCTTCTTGATATAGTAAAATCCCGTGAAAGAATTCTATTTCTCGGTTTAATCATAGACTTGTAAAATCCCATGAACGTTAATTCATTTAAAACCATAATCCAATCAACACTTCATAACACTTAAGATCCTTCAATCACTTTATCACTTCATAATTCTTAACCATTGGAAATATTTAGGTGACTAGTTTTAGCATATTTAATAATATACTTGACAAGTTATTGAACTCTTATTCCTAAGTATATTCCCATACTCGAAAAGATTTACAAGATGTTTATGTAACATTTGTAAATTAAGTGATCTATGCCTATATGCAATGCAAATACAATTTCGCAACTTAGTACAAGAAATCTAGCATGAGTTCTAGTTAGGCATAATCCGAAAAACTAACTACAAATGAATAGTGTACATGGCACATGCGCTTAGATATTCAATTAGCTCAATTACAAATAGCAACGATCATTTAATAATTTCTATTAGCAAACTTAAGACATAAAGAAGTGCACATAATCACATAGCTTAACACATAAGAGGAACTTGACCGAGTCGTTTTATGTATTAGATTCAACATGTATACTTATCTCCGGTTTTGTTTGAAAACGAATAAGTTTCCTCCCCATTTCAAAAATTAACCAATTTTAATATTTTTGAAAAGTTAACTACACCATTTTTCAAAGATACCAACTAGAAATGTCCGACTCGAAAGGAAAAGATAAAATACAAATTTTAAGTTAAACCGAGACTCAACGTTTTGGACAATAAGTGGTATTTTGCCTTTCTAACTTACTTAAGTTTGAGATAAATACTTGAATGTATTTTTATATAAAAGTAGAACTCAATGTATCTTCAAAATGGGTTGTGCACGACTTCTACGAACTTACGGTTAATTTTATATGAATTTTTAAAGTTTCTGAAAATTTGCCTAATCAGATAGGTGGTCCCCTTAAATAGAAAGGGGTCGGCCAGGAATTAAGGGGACCGGCCATCTGACACTCAACTTTTCTATTTTTTTTTACAAAAAGTGTTTACTGACTTTTGGAGAAAAGGTGTACAAATTTCTGAAGCTTAATACTGAACATATAACACTTATTTAAACATCATTTTTACTCGACTACTATACTAAGTGTATTTAACAACAAGACTAATACAAGTTAAGCAACAAAATAATTTTCATATTTAATCCCCCTTCATGGGTAATTTGATACATGGATCGTACTCAATTTTTAAAACTATTTGTTTTGAAAATTAGAGCGACGTGGCTCTGATACCAATTGTGGAAATCGTAAGGGGGTGAATACGTTTCCATTTAAAAACATAAATTATTTCGTATCAAATTATCCATCAAGTTAGATGCAATATGATAAGTGTGAATAATACATCTATATCCACTAGAACATGTCATAGCAATATAAACATAATCATAATATAAGCAACAATCAACACACAAATAGATCTAATACAAATATAAATGTAAGGCGATAAGATAAATAAAGATGTAAAGCGAAAAGTAAAAGAAAGTGCAAACCGGACGCGATGATTTATAGTGGTTCGGTCATGAAGCACCTCTTCGCCCTACTCCACTCCCCGAGTACCCAACTCGAGAGTTACTTCACTAGTCAACAAGCTCCCTTTAGGCGGAGAAAACCATACACAACTAAGCTTACACCGATTTCCGACACTAAGCCAAATGTCGAGTTCTAATCCTAGCTAGAACCAATATATCACAACTAACCACACCACTTCACGACAATTCACTACTTCACTTCACCACACAACTTTTTCTTCACTCCACAACTTCACTTCACTTCACAACTTCTCTAGCCTTCACAACTTTTCTATACTTCACTTCAACTAGACACTACCAATTGAATCACATCAATCTAACACTTACTTACTAAGGATCTACACCCATCTAAATATACTCTTGACGATCACCACAATCTAACAACTATACATATCATGATCACCACGATCACCACGATCTAACTATTACACAAGTTTGGAATACATGGACTCGATCTATACATTGTGAATGTAAGACATGTCACGAATGCACTAACTAAGCTACATAACTTCGTATCTTAATGATAACGAGAGTTCTTCTCTTGCACATAGAGGAATAAGCTGAATCACATGAAAAAACAAATGCCTTAATATTAAATGATTCAAGGAATGAAAGGGAGGATAAACCTGATTTAGAATAGAAAAAAGTGTGTGTAAAAGGGGAACAAAATCAACCGAGAAATAGTCCAGTATTTTATCGGGCCAGCTGAGCAGGTTTCTTGTCTGCCGGTCCCCTTAATTAGGGTGTCGGTCCCCTTAAAATTAAGGGGGCCGCCCAGCCCAGACGCTCCCTTTTTTGTCTTTTCTGGGGGAAGGTGTTTTCTGGAACATTTCTAGCCGTTTTTTGGTAGAAAATTTGAATTCAAAATATTTATTTAAATAAAACATTTCTTTTTAATCTAAAAATATTTTGTAAAATTATAAAAAATATCTGTGACATTTTATAAAAAAAAAAAGTAGGTTAATAAAAATTCCTTTTTGATCATAAATAAATATTAACAATCTTTGTGAAAACTAGAAAGGGAGGTTGAATAGTTTTACCGCTTTTTTTAATTTAATATTTAAAATTTTTTTATAAAAAAAAGATTTCAACTTTTTGTGAATTCAAAAATACTTGCACCAATATGAACAATATAAATATGTAAAGTAAATAAAAGATAAGAGTCGAAAGATCAAACCGCACCACAAAGATTTATAGTGGTTTGGTTTACGAAGCTCTTCTTCGGCCTACTACCACTCCCCCAGCACCAAACTTTAAGTTTTCTTCACTATGTGAATAAACTCCCTTATGGCGGAGAAAACCGTATACAACTTGCTGAATCAATTTCCGACACTAGCTAGATGTCGAGTTCTAATCTTAGCTAGAACCAACCTATCACAACACAACTTCACAACTAGTTCACTACTTCACAACTTCACAACTTCACTACATAAATTATCTTCACACCTTGATCACGACTACACAACTTCTTCAATCTTCACAACTTCACACCTTCACAACTTCTTCTCACCACACTACTTATATCACAACTATCTAACACTACTAAAAAGGATCACCAAGATCCAACTATACTTACAACAATCACCAAATCCTAACAACTACACAACTTTACAAGATTTACAAGGTATGATATGGATGCAACAAGATTGCAATATGAATCTTGGGGTGTAATACTTTCTTCACTAGATGATCAAAATATTCTTTCAGCACTTGAGAATTGAGCTTGGATCACTTGGAAACAAAGAAGCTAAATTGATTAAATGATCAAAGATTTAGAGAAGATAGTGGTTGTTTTAACAGAAAGAATGAGAGCAAATGTGAGAAAAATTGTTAGGAAATAGTCTAGTATTTATAACAAATACTAGAGGGCGTAGTCTAGGCCGCCTACTTAAATAGGTGTCGGCACCCCCCATAAATTTAAGGAGGGCCCCCCCGCCCATGTAATTAAGAGGCCGCCCCTTATACAGACACTCCCTTTTGTCCTATTAAGGGGAGGTGTTTACTGGACCATTTCTAGCCGTTTTAGGTCCGAAAATTTGAAATTCAAAATGTTTATTTTGAATAAAACATTTCTTTTAGATGTAGAAAATGTTTTGTGATGTTTATAAGAAGTTTACAACATTTTATAAAAATTTCCTTTGATCATAAAATGCATCAAAACTGTTTATTTATTCATACCTTGAAGTGATATAAATTTTGAAATGAAAATTTACTACCTAATTACTGTTTATGTTTTTAATTTTTCATTGAATGTTTTTATATTTTGTGATTATCAAAATGTAAGGATGTGAAAAATATTAATAATGTTTTTAGGCATTATTTCTATCAACAATCTCCCCCTTTTTGATGATTACAAAATTTAAACTCATTAAATGTAAAATTATTTTTAAACAAGTATTTAGTGAGTTTTATATCATTTCTCCCCCTTTTTGTAGAATCAAAAAGGCATCGTCGAGAATTGCTATTAAAATTGACGGAACAAATACACCTCCCGTGATGGGTGGTCCCACCCGCCCCCTCGTTCGAGGGCACCAAGAATCGAGCTATGGTTTATTGGCTACAAAAACGAGTTAGAACAATACAAATATTTCTAACATGTAGCAAGTAGAAAAAATATGGCAATTGCAAGCAAACATCAAACAAGGGATTAGTCATTCATTTGAGGCAATGTGTGTAAACAACACACAAGAATACAAGGAAATAAGAGGATAAGTATGCCGTTAGAGCATATTAATACTCATTAAAAAAATCCCCTAAATAGCCATAGAAGGATTTTAGACTTGCTGCAACACAAAGGGTTTACGATTTTTTTTGTAGGCATGTATGAGATTAGATAATTTGTTTGATAGGAGAGTGTGGAGCGAGGTGGGTTGTGGATGATAGTCTCTTTGAACTTGAGGAGGTGGAGATGTGGTCGAGTGAGAAGATATTCCAATCTAATTATAACTCTCATCAACCAAGGAATTGTTTTTGGTTGTAGATGCAACATAGGCAATACCCACTATGAGTTTTCAACTTGCTCAATGTTGAGGGTGTGTGGTAGGTTTGAGAGAGTATGGTGATGATGGGATGTTTGTTTTGTTGTTTGAGAGAGATGTCATTGCTAAAGACATTGGATTAGATCTTGTAGTTGATTGATGTCATCAACTAGGCTTTCTCTACTTGTAGATAGAGATGATGTGGGTTAATACATTTGGTTGTTTTAAGTGTAATTGTCACTTGGAAGTGGAAATTTGAGTGTGGTTTCATGGGATTAAGGGGTGAAATGGGAAGTAGAGGATGTAAACATCTAGAGGTGATGTGAACTTGGTCCTGATGTGTGGATTTGGTAATGTTTATTAGGTTGATTGTATTCTTGAGAAGTTTCATGGATGAGTGAGATGAGTGGTTTTGGTATTGGTGAAGTGGAATTGATATAATTTGATATGTTTGCAAATGTTTGGTTTCGTTCTCCAAATGGGTTTCACACTTATTTATGGCTTACCCTGATGGTGATGTGTGTTGTTAGGAGATGTCCATTGGCGAAGGATGATTGTTATGTAGTGGAATGAGGATGTATTTTATAGGAGTGATAGGTTCAAAATAAGGAAGTCTATGAGCATTCAACTAGATCAATTCCAGATAAATGTTTTTGAGTATAGGGAAACGTGGCTAAGTCTAAGGGGTGGTTTAGTTAAAAAAGGGAAGAAAGAATATTGTTTTTCCTGTGTTCCATAGGCCGGTCCCCTTAAAAAACTTTTTAAAAAAGGGGCCGCCCTTTATGAATTAAGGGGGCCGCCTACTGGCATTTCCCAGATTTTCAAAAAATTGATTTTTCTTAAAAAATTTGTAAGGGTTTCAGTTTTGGTGGTTGATTTGCAGCAAGTCTATCATTTTATGGCAATTAAGATACTTTAGCATATAACAATTAAGCATTCAACAAGATATTGAACTCTTATTCCTAAGTATACTATCCAAACACAAAAAGATTTACAAGATGTTTTATGTAACATTTGTAATTAAGTGATCTTAGCTATATGCAATGCTAATACAATTTCGCAACTTGGTACTAGAAATCTAGCATATTCTAGTTTAAGCATAATCTGAAAAAAAAACTACCAACAACGAATAGTAATAACATGCACATGAGCTTATATATTCAATTAGCTCAATTACAAATAGCAACAGATCATTTAATAAATTTCTAATAGGCAAACTTAAGACATAAACAAGTGCACATAACACATAGCATAACACAAAAGGAGTATTGTCGTCGTTTTTGTATTAATACAACAATGTATACTTAGCTCAGTTTTGTTTAAAAAAACATTAGATTTCCTCCCCATTTAAAATTAACCAATTATTATATTTTTGAAAAGTATAACTACTATAACCATTTTTTCAAGATAACCAACTAGAAATGTCCCCGACACTCGAAAGGAATAGATAAAATACCAGTTTTAAGTTAAACGAGACTCAATGTTTTGGACAATAAGTATTATTTTGCCTTTCTGACTTATTTAATTTTGAAATAAATACTTGGAAGTATTTTTATATGAAAGTATACTCAATTATCTTCAAAATGGCGGGTGGTACGACTTCTACGGACTTACGGTTAATTTTATATGAATCTTTAAAGTTTCCAAAAATTTGCCTAATCAGAAGTGGTATCCCTTAAGTATAAAGGGTCGCCAGGAATAAGGGGGACCTGGCCACCTGACACCCAACTTTCCATTTTTTTTGGTACAAAATTGATTTACTGCTTTGGAGAAAGGTGTACAACTTTCTGAACTATAATTATGAAGCATATAAACACTTTATTTTAAGATCATTTTTTACTTCGAGCTAGTATCCTAAGTGTAATTTAACAACCAAAACTAATACAAGTTAATCGACAAGAATAACTTTTTCATATTAATCCCCCTTCATGGGTAATTTGATACATGGATCGTACTTAATTTTTAAAACCATTTGTTTTGAAAATTAGAGCGACGTGGCTCCTAATACCAATTGTGGAAATCGTAGAGGGGGTGAATACGTTTCCATTTAAAAACTCAAATTATTTCGTATCAAATTATCCATCAAGTTGGATGCAATATGATAAGTGTGAATAATACATCTATATCCACTAGAACATGTCATAGCAATATAAACATAATCATAATGTTAACTTCTATCCATGACACAATCATCATCCAAACAATATAAGCAACAATCAACACACATATAGATCTAATGCAAATATAAATGTAAGGCGATAAGGTAAATAAAGATGTAAAGCGAAAAGTAAAAGAAAGTGCAAACCGAGACGCGATTGATTTATAGTGGTTTCGGATCACGAAGTCACATCTTCCGCCAGTACTCCACTCCCCGAGTATCCAACTCAAGAGTTACTTCACTAGTCAACAAGCTCTCTTTAGGCGGAGAAAACCATACACAACTAAGCTTACACCGATTTCCGACACTAAGCCAAATGTCGAGTTCTAATCCTAGCTAGAACCAATATATCACAACTAACCACACCACTTCACGACAATTCACTACTTCACTTCACCACACCACTTTTTCTTCACTTCACAACTTCTTTACACTTCACAACTTCACTTCACAACTTATCTACCCTTCACAACTTTTCTTTACTTCACTTCAACTAGACACTACCTTGATCACACCAATCTAACACTACTTACTAAGATCACCCCGATCTAAATATACTCTTGACGATCACCACAATCTAACAACTATACATATCATGATCACCACGATCACCACGATCTAACTATTACACAAGTTTGGAATACATGGACTCGATCTATACATTGTGAATGTAAGACATGTCACGAATGCACTAACTAAACTACATAACTTCGTATCTTGATGATAACGAGAGTTCTTCTCTTGCACTTAGAGGAATAAGCTTGAATCACTTGGAAACAAATAGTTAAGATTAAATAATCAAAGGATTGTAGGTGGTGTATAAACTGATTTTAGACAGTAAAAAATAAGTGCAAAATGTGAGAAAATTAGTGGGGAATAGTCCAGTATTTATAGGCAAACTGAGTTGACTTTTTGTCTGTCCGGTCTCTTTAATTAGGGTGCCGGTCCCCTTAATAATTAAGGGGACCGCCCTGATAATTAAGGGGGCCGCCCAGCTTGGACGCTCCTTTTTTTTGTCTTTTCCGGGGGAGGTGTTTTCTGGAACATTTCTAGCCGTTTTTAGGTAGAAAATTTGAATTCAAAATATTTATTTAAATAAAATATTTCTTTTAAATCTAAAAATGTTTTGTAAAAGTTATAAAAATATTTGTGACGTTTTTATAAAAACATGTGAGGTTAAATAAAAATTCCTTTGATTATAAAATATACTAAGCATTTATTTATTCATATCTTAAGTGATTGAGATGTCGAGAGATGTTGTCGTATGAATGCATTGATGATTTGTGATCACAAGTAACTTAAGCACTTTACGTTATGTGTTATAAATTACATGTTTGTCATCACAAAAACATGAAGAGAATGTATAGATTAAATATCGTAATATTTCTATCAACAAAGAGAAGGGATAATTCTTATTTAGTTATATCAATCCAAGATGTTACAAGTATCAAGTATTTATAGGGAAGATAAATACATGTAAACCCTAACGGGCCGGTTGAGATAATAGTGAATATACATAAGCCCATTAGTATTATTTTACAACAAATATACTGTTATAAGTTTTAGATATTTTAGAAGTTAAAATCGTAGATTAATCAAACAAATCATATGTTATAATATATATATATAAAAGAAATCCATGATTATAAAGCAAAAGCTGGAATAGCTCAGTTGGTTAGAGCGTGTGGCTGTTAACCACAAGGTCGGAGGTTCAAGCCCTCCTTCTAGCGTTTAGCTTTTTGCCAATTTTAATTTAAAAGCTTCTTAAAAATATATAATTGTAAAAGGAATGGGGCATTCCGAGAATTGAACTCGGGACCTCTCGCACCCTAAGCGAGAATCATACCACTAGACCAAATGCCCTTTTTTATTGTTACTTCACATATAACTTAGTTATCTCAAATCTCAACAAATTGTGCGGTAAAATTTGTCTAAAATAGTTTATTACTAGTATGCAAGCTTATGTAAAACGTTGTATGATAAGCCTTAGGGTAAGCTTGGTAGTGTGGTACCAAACGTTTTCGAGCAAATAACTAGCGGTTAGCGTTGTGTACAAAATGTTTGTTTGTAACTGGCATTGCTACTTCATATAAACGCTTCAAATCAAAAT